>BGPR01000282.1:299350-311264 GCA_013235015.1 Araneus ventricosus
CTTATGCCAGTTTACGTTCCACAATATGTTCAGCAAGCCTCATCACTGATGAGAAAAATGTTCTGAGGGATAGTATAATTTGTAGATTCTGCTCAGTGATGTTATTTAAGTACTGTTTAAACAATTGGGTTTTGTGGAAAATATACTTAACTTATGCCTGTTTGCTTTCCACAAGATGTTCAGCAAGTCTCAAAATAAATAAAAATAATTAATAAAGGGAATTATAAATGTGGAAGTGTACAAAATAATAGCAGATAACGACAAAAAGTAAGCATCTGGTGAATGACTTCATCAGAGGGCAGATGTAGATGTAAATATTGTTTAAACAATTGGGTTTTGTGGAAAATATATTTATTTTAATTAATTATTTTTTTACTAGATGTCATAGAATCATACTTCTCTGAAAATGTGCACTGAACTTTTGAAATGTGACCTAAAAAATGCTACCAGACAGGAAAATAATATATGAAATTAAATGACGTTCCAAAAATTCTGTTTTTTGAAAAAATAGAAAAATAAATAAACTGGTGAATTGAGTAAATGGGTTTCTGGCTGTTGTAGTTTATCGAATAAAATAAAACAATCAGAATCTTACGGATAAATGGCATGTTAACACAGTTTCGGAAAATTTTTAATTGAAATTCCTCTTCATTGATGGGATTGTATTAGAGTATCAAGGAAATTAAGAATTCTCCGATCCACTTGAAACCAGTGAATTTTGCTCAGCTTAGGAGAGTTTTTAATTGGAATTTCTCTTCATTGATGGGACTGTTTTATAGTATCGAGGAAATTTAGAATTTTCCGATCCAATTGAAACCAATGAAGAGGAGATTGTCCAGTTTATGAAAATTTTTAATTGGAATTTCAACTCATTTGGAACTATATTATAGTATCATGGAAAATACTAGTGTCACGATCACCTCACCCGACACCAGTAAATTGTGAACAGTTTCGGAAAATTTTTAATTGATATTTCTCCTCATAGATTGAAATGCATGATAGTATCAAGGAAATTAAGAGTTTCACCATCACCTGACTTGAAACCAGTAAATTTTGCTCAGTTTCGGAAAACTTTTAATAGGAATTTCTCCTTATTTGGAACTATACTATAGTATCAATGGAACTAAGAGTATCACGATCACATCAATTGACATTAGTAAATTCTGCGTTTTTAATAGATTGTCTAAAATTCGAAATATACTCAAAAACCATTGATTACATCATTTGAAAACCTCTAGAAAAAGTTAAATTGTCGTAAATTTCGTCTACTTTAAGCTAGTGTTAGATTTTATAGTTTATTTTTAAAATATGCTCGATTGTGATTGTGTACATATTGAACAGCTATTGTCACAAAAAGTAGTTAAATAAAAATTGCAGCTTCAAACCTGATTATCACTGAAATGTGCATATAATCTACTACATCCCTAATTATATACAGTCGCATAACTTCGAAAAACATATTCTTAGATTTAGAATGATTGATTCTGAAACAGAAAGTAATAGTTTCTTTTTCTTACGCATAAATCTCGTATTTGTTCAACCCTCTGACCAAAATATCGGTCATTATGACCACTAAGTTCATGTTAAATATACGGGTATTCAGTGGATGTTCCGATTAGAGGCTTAAGCATAATGTATTTTCTAAGCCTAATTAAACAATTTTTCAGTTTTCCATCTAAATACGAACTTATTAATAAAACCAATCCCTTATTGAATATAAATTATAAAGCAATAGAGCATCATTTGTTAACCAGTAATAGATAACTACGAAAATCTAATTAGTATAAACTCATTATCTTAATTTACTTCTCGTAAGAATTTTGCTGTCAAAACTTAACTGTAAATGCGTTTGTTTCTGAAAAATATGAAAATATTCAAAGATTTTAATGGTAAGTGCTGTTATAATTCTTAACTTGCAATTTCTCTAAGTGTTTAAAATTAACTCTAGTATAAAATAAGCAAATTAAACATAAAAATAATTTCAAAATTGCCTGACTAGGGTTTACTTCTTATTCTTAAATATTTTTTCCCATTTTGTTTGTTTCCGTAATTATACTGCTTGAGTTTTGTTGAAAAACATTTCAATCTTAATCTCGTGAAAATTTTCCTGGAAAATGTAATAATCGGCATGCCGTATAGCCTCACTTAATCCAAACTATTAGCATGATAATATACCCGTCGATAATAAACTATATCCAGAACTCAAATGCAGCGAAATCTGGTAGCCTCACTGAATAGACAACTATGTTTAATCCATCGAGTTGTGCATTGCTTATTCAAAAGCCATGTCAAATGGTGATGGAGAGAGTTTACATAACGATGATTGAAGATGATTTAAGGCTTGTTCTCAGGGGTAAAGCTCAATGGACCTATTTCCATCACCTCATGTTCGCTCAGTACATTCGGGCAAAGAAGTTATATGACAACAACTCGACTTGCTTTGAAATTTCAACTTCCTATCAAAACATTGCTTTTGGACTTATCCAAGTTGGAAAGTGATTGTTTCGTAAAATATTTTCTCTTTAATTTGTGTAATAATAATTTTGTTTTCTAATTTTGAGATCGTAGAAAAGTTCTATGTTTTTCATGTTAGGAACCAAATTAACTTAATCAATTGTATATTTTATATTTTTTCCATATTTTAGAGATTTTTTTTATTCAGAAATCGACCCTTTTTCTCCTCCCGCAAGATGCCTCTGTTGGATTATAAAATTAAATATTCTTGCAGCGCTGTTGACGTTCAGCACGTGAGGATGAATTGAGTTCCTCTCCAGCTTCCGGCCCTAGTAGCACAAAGATATTGTACAATATTCACAATATCGTATAATATTGTACAATATCATATAATATTGAACAATATTGTACAATATTGGACAACATGTTGTGCTACCTGGGGGCTTCATTTATATGATAAAAAGTATCTCTGTTAGTGCAAGATATTATAGATGTTTTCACATTATTGTGCGATATTCTGAAAGTTGTAAAATATCGTAAAAATATGGTAGCTATATTGTAGAACATCTTCTGATAATAGGAATGTGGTCCCTCGCATATATACATATATCGGCACATTGAAAGCAAAAGGTCGCATATCGGAATTTCCGTTTGGTTGAAATCTTTATATCGCCAAGTAACCAGTGCCAAAAGACAAGATGGCTGCTCAGATATTTAATATGGTAAACAGAGCAAACACAATATATCAAGGCTCGAAAAATAAAAAGAAATCTATGAATTCTCTGATAAAAATGAAGATGTGTATAAACTTTAAGCAGTAAAACTTTAAATATGACCACTTCATTGTACTGTTTACCTTAGCCATCTTGCCTTTTACCACTGGGGATTTACTTTTTGGCATCCATTGGCGATATGACGAGGTACCGACTAGTACATTTTAACCGAATGGAATTTTAGATTTGACAAAAAAAACATTTTGCTATTTGAGTGGCGATATTGGAAACTTTATGATAGCTCTGATTTCAAAACATAGGGCCCAAATATCTCCTACGTTCCTAATATCGACTACCACGGCTTCTTCTTGACTTGTAGTGGCATATTATGACCACTACCAGAAATACAAAGCTTCTCTCTTCAGAAGTTGTTTGAGGAAGCCATTTGAACCTATTTTGGTTTTACTTTTTTCTAGGAATTTTTACTGATTTTCGTGTTAGTTGAATTAATAATCATGCTTGATCACTTTTTGTATAATCAGTAAAGTTCATGCCATGATGTTATACCATTTGAGCCAATGATTGCGCCAATAATTGGATACATTTTGGTGTAGTTTATTTTTTGTTTGCTTTTCTCATTATCACCCATTTGGGTATTCCCATTATTGCCCTAGCCCTTTGAGAGGCACTGCATTAAAAAAATTACCTTTAAAAATACATGGTTGATGTCCTATCACCTGATAATGCTCCTATGTTCTTTTTTTATGTTAATGTTTTATTTAGGGGGAAGTGTTAAAAGAATACTTTAAATGCATTAAATGCTAAAAGTAGAAAAAAAGCTGTCCTGTATTAATTTCAATTTTGTTGTGCCTTAATCTTCATGTTTAATAAATAAAGCATGATCATAACATAAATTAGACTTTATTTCAATCCATTTTAGGCATAGGCGATATTAGGAACATACAGTGGGCTCTATTAGGAACGGTATTTTTAGCAAGAAAATGCCCTGATAGCAAAACAAATTGCCGTGTGTGTGTGTTACGTGTTAGAGTTGTAATTAGGTATCTGTTTGGAAAACAGTCCTGATAATAGATTTGAGCAATATTTAGACAATTTGCCAATGAATTAGTCCTCTTATTATAATAATAATTTAGGTAGGCGCTATTTGGGCCTCCTACCTTAAATATTCATTTAGTTTCGAAATTAAACACCAAAAATTCTAAAAAATAAAATTCTCTAGTTCTAAGATTAAAATACAATGTTTGCATTATTTGTTGTTCTCTTCCTCTCTTTGTTCATATTTCGTTCTTTCTCTCCCGTGCAGCTGTCACTCGGCTTTATTTTTTGTTTTTAATCATATTCGCATTGTGCTACGAGAAACAAAAAGTATTTTTGTTAGTTATGTAAGAGTACTACTGCTACTGCAGTTTCAACAATGCTCCATATTGTTTTTCTGTTGTCTTTTTTCCATATTCCACTATTCTCAATTCTTTTGTCTATTGCGACGCTGTATGAAATGAAAAAACAAAAAAGAAGTAAATTGCACTTTGCCATTCGGTTTTACCTCTTGTCACACATTTCTCATTACTCGTGAGCATGGAGTATATATAACTAGTGGCTGAATGACTCGCAGAGAGGCAGTTGGCGCCTATCTTGCCTCATCAGAAAATCATATTTTATTCAGACCGACTTTTTTATCTCTCGTCTTTGTCATGCAAACAGAGTGTGAAATAAATGCATACAACGTGGTTAGAATTTAAATATCTTTGTTCACAGGTCACTGAAAGAAGAAAAAGCATTGTTCGAAAGAGCTTCTTGTAGTTCACCGTGCTGTACCATCTTACTCTGATGCTTATAAATCCGTATCCACCTCCGCACATTGGGAATTCCATTTGTCTAGTGGTTAAGATTCGAGATTCCGAACCCAAAGGTACCAGGTTCTAATACTCGTACTGCCACAGTGGTGACCCGGAAGAACACGCAACACCTACTTTCAGTGCCACTACTAGATGGCAGCACCAAAAAAATCACATAAATTCCATCTACTTCTACATCCACCACATGGCAGCACTTCAACTTCTACACCAAGCTCTCCCAAATTCAAAGTCTATGACCATTTCATAGCACAAAGCCTGCCCACACACAAATGGGAGGTAACAATCTGCGCATATGCACGCAGCACAATTATCACTTCCTTGATATTCAGGTAATATCAAACAAGCTGGGGGTTGCTCCTGTAGTTCACCGTGCTCCATGCATATTTACGGATCCTACTATGGTTTGGATAGAGGTCGCTTTTCATTGGCTCTCAGCGTCACGTAACTTCGCTTGCTTTTCAATGATGTCATAGGAGCTCGCTTAGTTAGGATTTAGAGTTTTGTCTTAGCTATTGTATCACGGAGAGGCCGAAATTATCTATCTTGAATTCATCATTCCCTTTAGAAATAATAATCGTAAATAAAAAGATAATCCAAATATCGTAATTAAAAGATAATTTTGGTTTTTCCATGATACAATAGCCAAGACAAAAATCGAAATCCAAACTAAGCGCGCTCTTATGGCGTCATTCAGAAGCAAGCGAAGTCACGTGACGCTGAGAGCCAATGAAAAGCGACTTCAATCCAAACCATAGTAGGATCCGCAAATATGCGTGCTGCACCATCTTACTCTGATGTTTATAAGTCCGTATTCACCTCCGGACTTTGGGAATTCCTTTTTGTCTAGTGGTTAAGATTCGAGACTCCGAACCCAAAGGTACCAGGTTCTAATCCTCGTACTGCCACATTCTAATCTCGATTCTATGAAAGCCAGAACACACGGGAAAAAATTCAGTGAACACCATTCAAAATATCATTTCTTGTCGAATATGTATAAAAAAATTATGTTGCTAAAAATGCTTCTGTGTCTAACCCCGTAAATATGATTCCTCATTCTAGTTAGTGCCACCAATAATCAGGGCCGGCCTTTAGCCAATTGGACCAATTGCTCCAAATAGGGCCCCGCGCAAGAGTGCAACAAAGAATGCACTCAAACTTATTCAAATTAAAATCGAGTATCATTTTGATTTCAAAATTTTATCCTCAGGAAATTTTCATGCTTTTAAATTCGTTTACAAACCAATTTTTTCTTGGAGCCGGCTGACTTCTTCAGAAGTCAAAAATTGTAAATTTTTCTCTAGGTTTTTGGATTGTTTTCGTTAGTTAAATACGTCAGTACTTTGTGTCCCTCAGTGATCATGAAGAAATAACTATATAAGGCTCTTAATTCCCTTTACAATGCATCCAATCATAAAAACAAAAAAATTATCATTTCTTGACCTTTTTAAACATTTAGGTTTTAAGTGAGTGAAGTTATTAAAATTATTATTTTAACTTATTAAAATTGTACCAATAAATATTATTTTATTTATTAAAATTTCATATTGTTTATTTATTATGTATTATTTATTAAAACTTAAATATATCGGGGTTGTCCAAAAATTTTCCATTTGGGTCCCGCATCTAGTAAGGCCGGCCCTGCTAATAATCGTATTTTTAAACTCAGAATTTAGAAATTAAGTCATTCATAAATGTTATAATTTAATTCAATAAATGAAGCACCATATAAAAACACCTCAAGGGTTCCACAAACTCGCAATTAAATCAATACGACAACACCTTCCGTAAACAGAAGATACCATGGAATTGTATAGTAGAGGAAACAACACAGTGAAGAGGGTTGTAATATTCGTAACGTATATAAATAAATATTTGTAATATTTATTTGTAGAATAAATATTTGTAATATTTATTTGTAGAATAAATATTTGTAGAATTATTAAAATATTTAAAGAAAGAAATTAATTAGATTAAAAAATCGTTTGGTCATAAAAGAAATTAATTTTAAAATATCGTTTGGTCATAAAAGAAATTAATTTTAAAATATCGTTTGGCTGAAAAAGAAATTAATTAAAAATATCGTTTGGCATAATTCTTTCCTAAAGGTTATAAAAATAGTTTGGCAACTATATATTGTCTTTTGCTAACGTTGCCTAGCAACGGAAAAGAAGAATGAGATTGAACTTGGAATTCGATGCAAGAGTGATGTAACTTTTGTGATGCAAGTGTATGTGTTCGTTTTACATGTTTGTGCTGTGGTAGACGTCCAATAAATATATTATTTTTGATAAAGAAATGCTGAAATACAACATAGGGTTAAGGATATTCTAAAAATAAAGAGTCTTAATATGTATCATTTAGCAAGAACAATTTCCGGTAAATGCATTAAGTATTAGTATTAACTTAATAGAATATATTTGAAAATATCATTATAAAGAATCAATTCTTATTTCATTAACGCACAAGTTGAAGCAAATATTAAGAAAGTATTCAGAATCTCATTCATACACTGAGAAAATCTTCTTTTAGATATTTTAAAACATTCAATACTTCTGCAACAGAAATCAAACTTAATAAACTTAGAATAAAATATTCTTAATATCGCACTTTGAGAAAATTCATAACATTTAATATTTCTCAAATATATATTTTACAATGAAACTATTTCTTTTT
This sequence comes from Araneus ventricosus, assembly GCA_013235015.1. Taxonomy (NCBI): domain Eukaryota; kingdom Metazoa; phylum Arthropoda; class Arachnida; order Araneae; family Araneidae; genus Araneus; species Araneus ventricosus. Next base: position 307,068 of record BGPR01000282.1, read on the forward strand.
AGTTTGAAACGAATCCAGATCATCAAAATAAATGAAATTTTAACACAATAATCAGAATTCAACATAAATCTAAGTTTTTAATTTTTAATAGGCCAAGTTTATAAAAAGAAGCAAACTTGACATCCATGTTCTAAATGTGCTTACCACTTTAGATTTACACAGGTGTTTAACCCTATGAGCGCCCAATTTTGACCTTTTAGCTATCAAGTTAGAAAACTTAGCTTTTAAAGTAAATGAATCTATCCTTTTTGTATTTAATTATATCTCTAAAATCTTAAGAATACTTTATGCATGATTGCTTAAGAAAATATACATATAAATACGAGCAATTTGCTTTTGAACTGAACATGAAAAACGGAAAAAGACGTTTCAGCCGCTCAGAGGGTTAAAGAAAATTTATTTTAGGCGGAAAAAAGACCAAAAAAATCAACTTTTACTGCCAAAAACCCTTCCAAGAAATATATAACACCATTCTTTTCTACAAGGAGTCCAAATCCCACCCAACAAAACACACCAATAAAAACTTTTCGTTCCCAAACTCCCTCTAGGGCGAAATATTTCCGGAAACGCAGCAGGGACATACGCGTGTCGTAAAATTTGCATTACCCCCTCTTGATCCATCGCCCACACTTTTCCAGGGGGGGTGGCCGGCCCATAAAGTTCGGTAATCGAACGAGGAACAAAGAGATTTCGAACTGGGTGTACTGACGTGATACTCAAAGAGAACATACATAATGCTGAGTCATCGTTCCCATTGTTGTATTCGGGGAAGCTCTGGCTATAAGGTTCCGCTCCAGAAATGGCGGGAGATTGCTTTTGTGCGAGAAAGTAAAAGAATAACGATTGCAGCGTTCGGAGTGATGGAAATTAATGGATTGGTACAGTGTCAGCATGTAAATGGTGTCATCAGTTTATTTCTTGGGGGTTGTCGCTATGAATAAATATGAGGTTGTTTCTTGCTTGTTGCTAAGGTTATTGTTGTTTCCTGTAAGGATTTGGGGTTAATCATTAGGAATGGGCTGTGTTTAGGGTTACCATAATTCTTTTGGTTGAAATCCGGACACGCCGGGTGGCATATTTACAAACCCTACCCTGATAGAACTGAGGCAGGAAATCGGGCAATATGATTGGGTCGCTTCGCCGACAGCCGATGACGTCGTTCTTTGCTCTCGTGCGTGTACTTTTCATTAGTATAATTTCTTGCAATGTGGGATGTTTTATTTTTTATGATATTTTAAAAAATAATTTCATTTTTAAAAATATTACAACCCACGGAAGAATGTTTTCTGTGCTCAACTGTGGGAAAACGGAGAAGAAAAGTAGGACGACTCTTGTTTTGTTATGACTGCCGTACGATACGTGCGAGAGCTGAAAACGACGTCACTGCTCCTAGTAGCCAATGATATTGACTGATTTCCTGCCTCAGTTCTATCAGGGTAGGGTTTGTAAATATGCCGCCGGGTGCTAATGAAGAGTCTGGGGGGGGGGATAAAATTATTATATAAAATTCTAAAAGCTGTCAAACCAACTTGCCTTTATAACTTAATTTCAGGGATGAGATTGCCAGAAAAGCAAATAGTCTGAAATAATGTGCGAACGACATTTGAACAATAATAGTTAAGAATTTCAAGTACAGCAAATATTGTAATTGCTACTAATATTAAATATATCCTATTTATATACAATTTTCCCTTAATGAGAAAAAATAGTACGAAATGGAAAGAAATTATGGTACCATTATAAAGCACACATCAGCAAGACATCTGTTTGTTGAAATTAATCAATGTGTATTCATTTTTAAAATAAAAATCAGATATAATACTCTAGATAAACATTCATTGAATTGAAATTTGGAATATTGAGTACACTTTTCTAGATTAAATGGAAAATAAACAACACAAACAACAAAAGAAACACAAAAATGTATTAACTATATTAGTTGCCATTTTTTTTAATACAGCTCTCTCGAACAGATCTTTTATATTATAAGAAGTTGTTTTTCTTATTTTGGATGGTTGCCTCTCTAGTTCGTTAGTAACTATTTGATATGAGTTTCTGGAGCTCAGATCTTCAGATATATCCCCCCCCCTTATTTTGAGAAGTTTTATTTGATTAAAAAAGTCGGAAAATTTTTGAAAAATCGAAAAAGTCGGAAGAATCTCATCCCTGTAATTTATTAATTTCTTAGGTTTTTATTAAATTAATTTTTTACTTCCAAAATTCTCCATTGTAATAGAAATAGCTATAATACTCATGCAATACATTCTGAAATTTTAGTAAAAGCTTCCAGAGGAAATTTCTTTGAACTGAAAATAAAAAATGAGAACAAAAATTATAAAATGCATTAAAACAGTTAAAAACTTTTTAAATACAAAACACTTTAAAAAAACACACACACTATACACTGCTAGATTGGTGCTACTTTTAAATATCGCCTGCATTATTGAAATACTTAATTATATAAAACTGAATTTTAATATTTTTTATTCTTATTTTACCTTTGATGAACTTATTTCCGGTTTATTTATTATGGAAAATAGTGGAATATTTATAATGAAACTAGAATTAACAAAAATTCAATTAAAATTTAAAAAGATATTTGAGGATTAACTTGATGTCTTAAATGAACTAAGAAGAATGTTTTCTGTTGTTTCAAGCCGTGCTGTACTGAGTAGCAAACTTGCTTCACAGACAGGCAGCCTAGAATTTCCTTAATACTCTGACTCCTAAACTGGCCGTAACCGGCCATGCGACTTCTATATTGGTGGGGCGGATTTCGGCCGGTTGCTGTTCCGAAATGTGGGGAGAAGGCATTAAAGGGACCCTTAGATTTTCTCCCGCCACCCGTAGGGAGGAGAAAAGGGAGAACGGGGTGGACGAATCCATTCCACAGATCAATTAGTAAGCAATCCTCCGTATACAACTAACTGTATTCAGATTTTGAAAATTCTTAGCAGTCAGAGGGGTTGGCTATATTTTACAGACCCTCCCACATCATCGCCCCAAAAAATATTCTTTAGAGTTCAAACGAAATGGTTTTTCCGGAAACTGTTTCACCGTATTCTTGTACAGAATGTACAATGAATTTGTTTTCTGTAATTATGGCTTAGAACAACTTCCTAGAGGAGAACTAATCTGTGGAAAACTCAAATCGCCCTGTAGATCCTTTAACCACCCCCTCCATGCTATTATTAAAATTATGTGTATGATGAATGCTTTTGACTGCTAATTACGGAAAAATAAGCATCCCTACGGACGGAGGAAAGTTACAAGTTGGAAAGCAATTAGGGTTGTCACCGAAATCCTCATTTCAAGAAATAATTTTAAGATTTTGCTCACCCGTATTGTAAAGTTTAGAACAATGGTTCTCATTCTGAATTTAGTTATATTAATGTCCCGTTTCGAAAAGACACGAGAGCTATTTTGGGACAGACCTCATCATTCTGATCCGTGTCAGATGACGAGAATGGTAGCTAAGCTGGCACTTCGTTTCCGAATTCCACGCCACACCAGTGGAAGGGCGTTTCACCTTCAACATCATATATAACAAGGACCATGCCCACATCCATTGCGGATCTTTGATAAAGTCGAGTTTCGTACCTGGAATCCTACAATCCAGAACCAGCGGACTTATCACCAGTGTCCCTGGTGATCATACCTAGGAATTCTGATAGATAAATTCCTTAAGATAGATAAAGTCTTGTTGTCACTTATCATCAACAAAAGAATAGTACCAAAAAATTACTAGAGCTCCCAAGAATTCTTGGTAGAAAGACGGAATTGAAATTTCTTTGAAAGCTAGATCCAATTACTAAAAGCGTAAAAGCCATTGCATTAATTTTATCATCCTACTACTCAAGCCGTATAACGTTAGAAAAGCTGACAATATCGGTAAATACTGTTAAGCTTGACGAGAACTATTGATAGGCTCCGGGTAAAGCTGAAAATAACGCGAAACTTTATTTTTATAGTCTTATGGTTCAGCTATTGCCAATTATTGTTGAAGAACTATCAGCGACACACTAAAATCCATGAATTTCTGTCCATTCTCTATGACAGAAAGAGAGGAAGACGAAGCAAAGGCATAGAAGCAGAAAACGAAATCAATCAATGTTGCCAGATTCTCCTCGAGGCGTAATTGGATCGTGTGATAGAGCGCCCTCTGTCGGTGGATATTTGTGTCAAGAGTACGGGCAA
>BGPR01000282.1:311274-332503 GCA_013235015.1 Araneus ventricosus
TGATCCGTGTCAGATGACGAGAATGGTAGCTAAGCTGGCACTTCGTTTCCGAATTCCACGCCACACCAGTGGAAGGGCGTTTCACCTTCAACATCATATATAACAAGGACCATGCCCACATCCATTGCGGATCTTTGATAAAGTCGAGTTTCGTACCTGGAATCCTACAATCCAGAACCAGCGGACTTATCACCAGTGTCCCTGGTGATCATACCTAGGAATTCTGATAGATAAATTCCTTAAGATAGATAAAGTCTTGTTGTCACTTATCATCAACAAAAGAATAGTACCAAAAAATTACTAGAGCTCCCAAGAATTCTTGGTAGAAAGACGGAATTGAAATTTCTTTGAAAGCTAGATCCAATTACTAAAAGCGTAAAAGCCATTGCATTAATTTTATCATCCTACTACTCAAGCCGTATAACGTTAGAAAAGCTGACAATATCGGTAAATACTGTTAAGCTTGACGAGAACTATTGATAGGCTCCGGGTAAAGCTGAAAATAACGCGAAACTTTATTTTTATAGTCTTATGGTTCAGCTATTGCCAATTATTGTTGAAGAACTATCAGCGACACACTAAAATCCATGAATTTCTGTCCATTCTCTATGACAGAAAGAGAGGAAGACGAAGCAAAGGCATAGAAGCAGAAAACGAAATCAATCAATGTTGCCAGATTCTCCTCGAGGCGTAATTGGATCGTGTGATAGAGCGCCCTCTGTCGGTGGATATTTGTGTCAAGAGTACGGGCAAGGCGGAAATTGAATTTAAGTTTTTTCGTCCAGCCCGTTTTTGAGTTAAGAAAAAAGGTTTCAATCAGTAATTTATTTAGGTTGATGAAAAAATTCGTCGTGTCAAATAAAAAGTGTTGTGGAAGAGTTATTTATTTATTTTTGGTGATAGATTAAATTTGGTCTGAGTACTTAATTATTCAGATGCAATAAGGTTTTTTCATAATACATATTTTTATGAGAAGAAAATAACTCATAAATTTCTGAACTTAATATAACGCTGAAACTAATGGTAATTTAGTTTATAATCAACTATTCAAGCGATAGTACGTAATAAAGAAATCGTAAAAATGTTAAAGATTGTACCTTAGTTCTAAGTGTTGCTTTTTGAAATCTATTTCTATTTAAAAATTAAGATTTTAATCTTTTAATATCAAAGCATTAGATTGCAAAGCAAAGCATTAGCTGATTTTAACAACTTAATTAAATTTTTTACTTGCGTTAATAAATTGCTGTAATATTATAATAAATTACTTTCCTATTAAAAAATAATTCATGTTGGAACTAAAAATTGAAAGAAAATTAAAATACGCAATGCATAAAATGAAAAAATTGTCATGATTTATGAAAAAGAAACGTTTTATTACTTCAAAGTTTAAAATTTTGTAAACCTTTTTTCCTATAGATTCAGATTACGGGTTAACGAAATCTTAAAATTTCCTTTTTAAATTGGGATTTTGGTCTAAGAAATAGTGCACTGCTTTCCTATATTCAATTCTTTGGAAGACATGGCGAGTTCATGATCTTCTCTTACCTCATTCGCAATCACTTGTAGGGAATACGGCCTGACTTAAGAACACGGTGCGATCCACCAAGTTGAATTTTTTTCCACGCCAAATGTGGTAACTTCATTTCGTTGGCAACCCTAAAACTTTGCCAGAATTTCTAATTTGTGGCAGAATTTGAGAAAATTCATGCTAAATTTCATACAATTTTATGTACGATTTGCAATTTTATGTACTATTTACATTTTTTGCCATGGCTGTCATTAGAATCGCCGCCATCTTGAAACCATCCAAGACGGCGGATATTTGGCGACTTTTTGGATGGTTGGCGCGATTTCCCAGTTTGGCGAGAAACTGCACCATGTTCTTAAGTCTTACCGGGAATACGATATTACGGAGAGCGAAACTCGCAAGAGGGCAATTAAAGGAAAAACATATCAACTCCAAAAGGGGAATGAATATGTGATGGATTTATGTTGCAATATCTGTACTAGCAAATACTCAGAGAAATAAAGTTTACTATATTTGTATCAAATTTAAAGATCTATGTTATGAAATTTTTCCGTAAGCTGAATTTGATTATCGCCAAATCTTTGGAACCCATTTAATCTGCTTCATTTGTATCATCGCAGGCATGCGGAACCAAAACCTTACAAATAATTGATTTGACATTATCAGGGGTTTCAGAATAGCGCGAAACTACTTTTCTGCTGTGTAATAATACACGTTTAGCTTATCAAAAATATATTGAGGATTAGCAAATTTTAATTATTCATTAATTTGGGATTTAGTAATATCTTTTGAACTACTCATTTATTAATTGTGCTTTACGAATTTAGTCTGCAGGGTGAACAAATTGAAAAGTGAGGCAAATTAATTATTAAATCATACTATACATTTCTACACTATATCTATACTATACATTCTTCTATACTACTACTATATATCTTCTATACTATACATTCTTTTGAATCCATTTCGAATAGTTTCTAGCCCTTGAAAAAGTGAACTAGTATGGATTCCTTGTTTTTGTCTGCATTTCGTTTACTTTAAATATTATAGGATCACTTGTATTACTTTCTTTTTTTAATTTTGGCTTTATTGGTATATCTGTCTATACATTTCTCATGTTACTACCAAGGAAAAGGGATAAAATATATAGGCTAAGCACACTTATAATAAAAGCTTTAATAATATCAAGATTACATGAGCATTCTACATTATTATTATTACATGATAATCTATGAAATATGCAGACCAGTAACTGATTTTCATTCGTTGAATTTTCTGAAACGATTCGAAGAAGATTTAATTAATTTTCAGAACTGTTTGGGGCCACTGCAAATATTAATAGGCTTAAGTTACGTTAACATTAATTTTCAGTGCTGTATCGATGTAATTTCAAGATAATTTGATTAATTCTATTAAGGACTTGATGAAATGATACTGGGTTTATGTTGGCCTTGTAGAGAATAGTTCTTGTGTCATAAAATGCGGACCACACAAAAACGTTTTCAATCGCATGGTTGAGAACAACGTATAAATCGAATTTGAAACATTCCAATCAATTTGGAGGGCTCAGCAATTCGAGAGCTGTGTATCAATTGCTATCCATTTCGCTTCAAAACTATTTCTATTTTCCTGCAAGTGCTGGATATAAACAAGGATTAAAATTAGTCTGTATCAAATAGGTTAAGTGAAAAAACAGGTTTTAAAAAGACATTTTTATTCATGTGCCAAAAAGTAGCTTTTCTTTACTTTAATTATATTCTATTTTTTCTTTAATTCATTTAATAATCCATTATTGTAAATATTAAGGAGACTAGATATAAAAGTTTCCATATTCGCGACCAGGTGGCGGTACTTGTGCAAAATAAAAATATAATTATATTAATCGATTAACTGATAGCTGATTTCAAAAAAATATTAAAATAGTGTATTTTCATCGAGAACAATATCCCACCTTTACAAACATGAAATATGTTGAGTTAAATAAAAGTGTTTGCAAGAAAAAATCACCCAAGTTGCAAATTACAAACACTCCATCTGCGCTGGCAGCATTGGGACGGTAATCCAGCTCCAACTACTCTTTGCGAAACGTATCCGTCCTGATGGAGTTGACAGCTTTACTGATACGTTCCTGAAGATCATCCAGGGTTGTAGATTAGTGGATCGAACAGCAGTACAGAGAAAGTGTTTTGATAATAATGATCTAAAATACAACGGGAGAAATGCAAACTTCAAGAAATACATGTTGGAAAAAGGCGATTACAATTAATAAAAAATTGGAGTTCCGATGTTAAAAAAGGTTGAGATTGCTGGATTAAACTACCTTGTTTTCGAAATGCCTGAATTATACGATTTGAATTTTTTCTTTTGTTTCCCCCACGAATCTGTCTATATTTTCTATAACATTTTATGTCTGATGCATATAATGTCTGTGTTTGTCTAATATCTCTATCGATACGCGAAAGTCCCAAAGGCACCTTCAAGGAAAAGACGCCGGTCGCCCGAAACGTCTGAATATCACTGTTAAATTTCCACCATCTTTCGTTAAATGTGATTGATTTTACAACCGCGCCAGATGGGTTTGGGGAAAAAGGGAGGTTTTCTTAGAATTCGGACAGTGCCAGCTGTCATTGTGGTTTTTGTGGGGGGAGTGAATTTCCCTCATCTTTGAAAGAGGCACTCGGGCGTTCCCGGATATTTAGGTCGTGCTATTTTAGGAATCAGAGGGATATATGTAATGTGTATGATTAGCTAATTATTATTTTTTTTTCTTTAACTTGGCGTCATGCGAGCTTTCTGACTTGGAAGGATATTTCTTATAATACTGCATTAACTGTTCTCGAGTTTTCGACGGTTTTAAGATTTGTTTTATTTTAAATTGTTATCTTGTCCATCGTAATTTGTTTGTTAGATCTCTTGTGTGCTTCTGTGCGGTTTTTGCAATGCTTACTGTATTTTTATTTCTGATTGTAACTGTTTGGTTTTAAATGCTTTTGATTTTAATCTGGTTTTCTTAATTTTTGTGTGTGTGTGCTTTGTGTTTTTAATGTTAAGCTTTTTGTGTTTTTGCTCTTTGTTCTTTTTGCGTTTTGTGAAGAATTTTGTGTTTATGCTCTTTGTTTTCTTGCTTCTTGTGTTTTTGCTCTTAATCTTTTTGCGTTTTGTGTTTTTAATGTTAAGCTTTTTTGTGTTTCTGCTCTTTGTGTTTTTGCGTCTTTTGTTTTTGCTCTTAATCTTTTTGCATTTTGTGTTTTTGTTCTTTATGCTTTTGCGGTTTTTTGTAGTTCATTGTTGTAAACGATAATTTTTTAATTGTTCTGCTTACCCTTTGGGGTTCTTTGTAAACTGTGTTTAATGTAGTTCTTTTCTTTTGCTTTCTGTTTCCCCTCCGGCCTGTGGAAAGCCTTACACCCTCTTGGATAGGCTGGACCAGGGCGGGTTGTAGTTAGATAAGTAAATGTCTATGTTTGTCTAAAACAGTGGTGCACAAACCGTGGGTCGCGACCCTTCTGGGGGAGGCGAGAAAATTTTTATGGGTCGCTAAATTTAAAGAAATTTGTTTGTCAGTCAAAAATATAAGGCTTTCCTTCAAAAAACGTGTTTACTACCCCCCCTGGGGGTTGCGGAAAAATTTTACACAAAGTGAGGGGGGGGGGGGGGGGGGAGAAAATAGTTTGCTTACCACTGGTCTAATATATGTGATGTCTATGCATCTGTACTTATGTCATGAATGTATTTTGTATTTTTTATGAACGGATATACTATGTATGTAAACGATGTGACACTATTTTTGAACACTTCTCCTTCGACCGCTAAAACACTCGATAGCCTGTGGGTTAATGAGTCGGCGTAGGTTATAAATAAATAAATAAACTCTATGAATTAGGATTAGGCATTATAGAAAGCCGCCGGCTTACAAATAATAGAGTAGAATTCAACTTATAAACACTTCTCCTTCGACCGCTAAAACACTCGATAGCCTGTGGGTTAATGAGTCGGTGAAGGTTATAAATAAATAAATAAACTCTATGAATTAGGATTAGGCATTATAGAAAGCCGCCGGCTTACAAATAATAGAGTAGAATTCAACTTATAAACACTTCTCCTTCGACCGCTGAAACACTCGATAGCCTGTGGGTTAATGAATCGGCGTAGGTTATAAATAAACTCTATGACTTAGGCTTAGGCCTTATAGAAAGCCGCCGGCTTACAAATAATCGAGTAGAATTCAACTTCTATGGATTTAGCTGCTATTATTTGCTAGGTAAATTGAGGAACTGCTGAATGAAGGAAAACTGATCTCGTACCACATAGATTCAGATTTAAATCAAGCAGTAAAAGATGGGGGAAAGAACTACAGCAAAACTAAGTCGGCCGAACAACAATTGATCCAAACAAAATCCAATGCCTTCCACAGAATTTCAAATTTATTCTTCTATTCAGCTCCATTCCATGAATTCTCCGAATCTTCTTGAAGACAGTTCCGGTAAACTACTCTAGTAGTTGCACCTGAAATTCTTTCCCTTAAAGGAAAATCCCGTCTCCATGGTTACGGCATCCCCTTATTTTCCCCATAGTCGGCCCACTAATGGGGAAAAAATTGTATTACCTCAACCTGACAGGGCGAAACAAAATAGATATTCCGAATTCTTAGCACTGCTACGAAGATTTATTTACTTCACAGCACTGTTAACGGAAAATTGAACACACAGATTGTTCATTACTTTCAGATTAGGACGTTGTGATGACGTTAACTTCAAAATCGGCAAATCCTCTGTCTTAAAAGTAAATCTTTTTTTTTTGTTTTTGGTGAAATGCTTGGCAAAATTTAACAGGATGGATTGCTTTAAGTTGTTATTTAGCGAAGGAATGTTGCTTTTAAATTGCAGTTTGGGTGGAAAGTAGTGAAAACAGAAAAAGATCAGTTCTCGGGATTGCACAGACTTGTATTGGGAGTGTTTTAGTCATACCATATTGATTAAAAAGGCCATCCAAATTTTATACAAAATACAATAATTCAACTATTCATTACTAGAAACAAGAGCATCAAATTTAGTTTTCAAATCTGATGTCGTGAACAGGGTGATATTTACCCTTTTGAGGACGGCCGCATGGGAAACGTGTGATTCGATCTGGCCGACGTTTCGTGACTCGCGTGGCTGCTCATTGCTGGCGCACTTTTTCTAGTTAAGCCTTAATTGAACTAAAGCTGGTGTCACGCCGATGCGGCAATCATACCGACTGTCTAAAAGCCACAAGAGCCGGCACGTATATGTGACAGTCAGGAGAGAATGTGCCAAGCAGCTGGCATGCCAGCGTGACAGTTGTCCTCAAAGGGTTAATGTTATGCATATTTGCTGATTTATGAAACCCATTTCAACTGAAGACTTTTAATGACGGGAACTATACAGGGTGTCCACACTTATCGTGGTTCAATAGCTAATTTCTAAACGGTTACATTTAGACATATAGTTCCAATTGGAAAAATGCTTTAAATGAAGGAAAGAATTATAATGTATGTTTTGTGAGTCACTAAATATATATCTGAAAAAAATACGAATTCCATCTTTTTATACGGTCCCCCGGTTCTATCAAACATACTTAGTAAAATATTCTTGACACTTAAACATTTTAAACACAAAAAAGCCCAACTCTTCTGCGACTAAAACTGACCGAGGAATGAAGCTTTGAATTTCTCTGATTTAGACCACTTTACATCATTTCAATACCCGTCTCGAATAAGATCCACCAATCAATGCGCAGCACTTGCTCGACGAGGCCACTGATTGGTTAAAAATCACGAAATTCAAAGCTCCATAACTCGTTCAGTTTTAGTCGCAGAAGAGTGGGACTTTTTTTGTTTGAAATATTAGAGAGTCAAGAATATTTTAATGTAAATATGAATGATAGAAACGCGGGACCGTATAAAATATTAGAATTCGTAACTTTTTCAGAAATATATTTAGTGACTCAAAAACATAAAATATAATTCTTCCCTTCATTTAAAGCATTTTTTCAATTGGAACTATATGCCTATTTGTAACGGTTTAGAAATTGGCTATTGGACCACGATAAGTGTGGACACCCTGTATACAAAGCATGTAGAGCAGCTATGGAAAAGTTCAGAATTAAAAGAATTCTTTTTAACCCTCTGACCACTGACGGTTTTCAAACTCTGAGCACAGTTGTTTACGGAGGATTGTTTACTAACGGATAGGTGAAATATATTCCTCCACCACTTTTCGCCTCACTACGAGTGGTGGAAGATGTGAATGGAAGGCCTTTCATCTCTTATCTCTACCCCAAGCCCAACTGCCTTCTCCCCGCTTTCGGAACAGTAACCGGCCGAAATCCGCCCCACTAGTATAGAAATTGCATGGCCGGTTACGGCCGGCTTAGTAGTCAGAGAGTTAAAACAAACAGTCAATGGAAAGTGCCATTTAGTCTCTGTATGGGAGGTAAGTGGTCGCTTTAGGACTAGAGCGTGTTGGGAAAAACCCTTCCCTACTGCACCCGGTAGGAAAAAGATCGAATGTGCCTCTAGATTTTGGCTAGGTATATATGGTGGCCATGGTACAGACCAGCTATGTTTTGAAGATATGAAGTTCCCATTTTTGAGAAGCACGGCTTTATGATTTTTCACTCTATGCCACTATTAATGGCATAGAGTGAAAAATCACCTCACTGATTGCTCCAAGGTATATTTCATGAATGCTGAATTGGGCAATATTCGGTTGTTGAAAGATGATTTAGTTTAGATACTACGGACCAATATACAATGACGAGCCAAAACATTATGACCATCCCCACATTTTTAAATGAACTCATCTGGATGACGCGGTGGGCACGTGGTTAATTTAGAATGGTATTTAACTGCTGCTGGAGAAGGTAAGTAATCATTCTTGCACCTACTTTTGCGAGTGATGGGGAAGGCTGCTGATCTAAGCGAATTTGATAGAGGGCAGATCGTAATGGCAAGACTCGGAACGAGTATCACCGAAACTGCACGACTGGTAGGTTGTTCACGATCTACCGTTGTTAGTATTCATGCAAAGTGGATAAATGACGGTAACACCAGCAGTAGACGCCAAGGTGTTGACCGTCCACGCGTCATCAAAGAAAAAGGACGTCGGAGACTGTCCCGCTTGGTTAAGCAAAATCAGCGCCAGACAGTGTGGCTCAGCTGACAGCCCAATACAATGCAGGTCCAAGCGCAAGTGTTTCGGAGCACACAGTTCAGCGGACACTGTTGGATATGTGAGTGTGCAGCAGACGTCCCACTCGTGTGCCTCTGTTGACCAAGCGTCATCGTCAACTACGCCTACAGTTGGCCCGGAATATCGAGACTGGACCATGGATGAGTGGAAGAGAGTTGCCTGGTCGGATGAATCCCGATTTCTCATTCATCACGTCGATGGTCGTGTCAGGGTACGCCGTCTGCCAGGCGAACAGTTGCTCCCCTCTTGTACAGCAGGTCATACACAGGCTGGTGGTAGCGGTATTATGCTTTGGGGGACGTTCACATGGGCGGCTCTGGGACCCGTAGTTGTGGTAGAACAGACCATGAAAGCTTCGAACTATCTGAACATCATCGCGGATCAGTTGCTCCCTTACATGGCGTTTGTCTTTCCAACTGGAAATGGAATCTCCCAGCAGGACAACGCCCAGTGTCACAAGGCTCGGATTGTGTTGGAGTGGTTCGAGGAGCATACTTATGAATTCCACTTAATGTCCTGGCCACCTTACTCGCCGGATCTTAATCCGATGGAGCAGGTTTGGGATGTCATGAAGCGGCAGCTCAGAGCTCAAACGCCACCATGTCCGAATATCTCGACTTTGCGTGGCCGCTGCTTAGACATTTGGTACAACCCGTCTCCAGTCATGTACCAAAAACTTGTGGCATCTATGCCCAGGCGAGTTGCAGCTGTTTTGAAGGCCGAAGAAGGCTCAACGCGTTATTGAGTAGGTGGTCATAATGATTGGCTCTTCAGTGTATGTTGCAGACCATCTATTTCGGAATAAAATGTAGCTGTTCCTCTTTCTAGAGAACAGATTTATGATTTTTCTCTTTATGCCTTTAATAGTGGTCGTCACCTCACTGATTGTTTCAAGAAATATTTCAAAACAGCTGAAATAGGCAACTTTAGTCGTTGGCATTTGATTTAGATTAGGGACTTGGGACCGAACTATGTTACAGACCAGCTATATATGTATATAATGTAGATATTTCTTCTGTCTAGAGGACAGTTTTATGATTTTTCACTTTATATCATTAATAGTAGTCGTCACCTCACTGATTGTTTCAAGAAATATTTCAAGAGAATTGAAAGGCGTTCACATTATTAATTCGTTCATATTATTATTTCATTCCTTCACAGATTATTTATATTGGAGATCGAATTTGTGCCAGTTTTTAAATAGGGAAGAGTGTCATTGAGTTGGTTCTACTGTTTTATTTGTTTCCCTTTGCGTTCCTGTTTCCTGCACTGGCGTTTAGAAAAGATATTTCTCTGGGAAGTTTTGGATCGAAACATTAATTGTAGACCCTCCCATGAAGCAGAAAACATTTCACTCAGAAAGAGGAGAGAGATATTATTTATTTATTCCATCATTTAGGCTGTTTTATAATTTAACTCATTAATCCCGAGGCAATTTTTTCTCCTAACTCCTTTAAAACCAGGAATTTGTGGGAGGAGACGACATGAATTGGACTCTCCCAACATGGGTGGTCATTTTCCCCACCAACACCCCTGCTATAACCTTCCCTTAAAGCGTACGGAAATGGGCTGTAGTTGACAAGGATAATTGGAGCTCCTACCGCTCTTATCTCCTAAGCAATCTCAGAGCCTCACCTCCCCTAAAAAAGCCAACCGCCTCAGACCGGCCTTCGTCAATTTAAGGGGAATTTTTAAACCGCCCGGGACCGCCTTGCTCGCTATGAGAGGGTTAATTACTTAAAATTAAAGTAAAAATGTTTCTAAAAGAACTCTTCATTAGTGTGCTAAGCAACAAAATTATTCGTGGTAAGAGACATGATATGAACGAATATTTTGTACTATTATTTGTTGAAGAAATCTGAATATTTGGCTTTAAAATCTTGCTTGAAAGTTTGCGCTTTTCAAAATTCTGATCAGTGTATTATACTGTATTGGATAAAACCTGATGAGCCTTATTTACAAAATCAACAGATTTTTTTCAAAATTTCCACAACGCATAGACATTTTACACAACTATGCACAACATCACACACATTACATTTTATCGACATCGAATTCCTCTCAATATCATTTTCTTTCCCTTGTTGCTAGGCAACGTCCGCTAAAGACAAATATGGCTCTGCTATTCTATTTTTTTCTTTTTTGTACCTTTTGAAATATATTCTTGCCAAACGACTTTTTAAAATTAATTTCTATTATGGCCAAACGATTTGTTTACTTCAGAAATTTCTTTTTAAAATGTATTTTAATAATATTCTTGAAATAGATAATTTTAAATATATATATTGTTAATTACAAATATGGCGTTGCTATTCTATTTTTTTCTTTTTATTCTTTTTAAATATATTCTTGCCAAACGATTTTTTAAAATTAATTTCTATTACGGCCAAACGATTTGTTTACTTAATAAATTTCTTTTTAAAATGTATTTTAATAATATTCTTGAAATAGATAATTTTAAATATATATATATTGTTAGTTACAATTATCACAGAGTAAAATGCTTGGAAATTCGCGATGAATTATAATTTTGGTAAAAACATTAAAAACTGACTTTTTTATGCATGCATACTTTTGTTTCCATTGGATCAAAGCAACAGATTTTTAAATAAATTTTTATCTAAGAAGAAGCCTCAAATTTCTAAATATTTTACCTTAATTTATAATTTTAGGTAATGAATGCATAGTTCGTATGTAGTAACATTAAGTGAATATATTTCCAAAACTCTTCTAGAAGCTTTATTTGAATATCTGATTTAATTCTGGAAATTAACTGATTACCATCCATTCAAGAAATATCCAAAACACTTAAATTAAGTGAAACTTTGTTCCAACCAGATTGACCAAAGACTCTTCCTGGAATTGCCCATTCATCCTTCCGATCACAAGATGGCCGTTATTTGCGGGAGAAATGTTCCACATTAGGTCCCTTAAATGATCGGAATGACGTTCCATTCCTTAATCTGAAAGCTGCCTGGGAAGGAATTGTCATGTTAATAGGGTATTAGTAGTACGGTACAACTGAAACTTTTCAGAAGGAAGAAGTATTTCCTAATTACCCTGACGTTTCTCGGCTCAAGAATGGATACTTTTTATTGTATTGTCTGCTCATGGAATTCAGCGAATGGTACTATTTTCGCTCTTTAGATAAGGAGAAGAGTTAAATGTGAAGAAATAAAGCGAGTTATTGTGTGACTCGAATGTCTTTTCCATTAATAGAAGAGATCAATAACAACTACATAAAGTATAGATTAAATGTCGCTTTTATTTATTTTTTGATAAAAAAGGATGAAAGTGGTCACAAAATGCTGATGATCGTTATAATTTTATACAGGATGTATCATAGAAATGCCGCCGAAATGAAAGGGCAATTCAGGCCAGGGTTGCCAGATCAAAACAGCAAAATAAGGCCAAACCTTCTTAAAAATAAGGCCAAACCGTCCTAAAAATAAGGCCAAACCTTCTTACAAATAATGCCAAACCTTCCTAAAAATAAGGCCAAAAAAGGCCAAACCTTCTTAAAAATAAGGCCAAACCTTCCTAAAAATAAGGCCAAAAAAGGACAGACCTTCTTAAAAATAAGGCCAAATTTCACAAATTGACTGAAAACATCATTTGCTATTAGAAAAAAGGCTGTCCCTCATGAAAACGAATCCTACTTGATAGGCATATGTTCAATGCTCTATCATTAAACTAAAATTTAAGTGAAAGAAATTTCAAACATCTTTTTACTATTCAGGAGCTATTTCGTTCGACAGCTCATTATATATCATTTGAAATGTGTAATGTCAAAAATTTATTAAAAAACATTAGAATATATAATTAAAAATTGTTCTAAAAGTCATTAACGAAAATAAAGCTAAAAAAGGCGAAAAATGAATTTAAGGCCAAATGAAAATTCCCAATGCCAAAGTCTTTGAAAAAGGCGAAATTTCCATAGTTTGTCCTTAAAAAGGCCAATATGGCAACCCTTTCAGGTATACAATAACAATCCAAAATGACGCAAGAACATAAATGCACAGACGCCATCTGGAGGTTGTAGGCGGTATTTAAAATGATACGTAATACAAGGACGAAAAAGAAAGATCCTTTTACAATGTTTTATTTAGGAACAGCACTACAGCAGATGCTTCCAGAGGCTCTGACACACCCATTACATCGACGCTGCAATGAAATGCCGCATTTTCTTAAAACACCTGCTGCCTCAAAGATTCGGTTAAAGTAAAGTTTATGGTGTTAGTTATGGCCCTTTCTCTCAGCTTTAGCTCGCCAATTCCTGCCGCCAAGCAGAAGACGGATTGGCGACGTCAGAACATTTGTTTTGGTTCTGCAGCAATGTTCCTATTTGTGTCTGGTTCGCGCAACAATGTTCCTATTTGTGTCTTGTTCGCGCAGCAATGTTCCTATTTGTGTCTTGTTCGCGCAGTAATGTTCCTATTCATGTCTTGTTCACACAGGAACCGTTATATTTTTATTTCGCGGTTCAGAGTTGCGATTTTATTGGTCAGGTATGTGCTATCTACGATTTCATTGGTCGATTTCTTCGAATTTGAATAAAACTCGTTTGAAATTGAAATTCTCGTTTATGGAATTTTTTAAAAAAATAACTAGATTCCTAACATTCAATGAAACGTGAAGCTACCATTTTCCCGCTTTGCTGAAAGCGAAGCCGCTGATGTTTTTTTTCAGGTTTAAAAATTTGGCCGGAATGCACTTGTAATGCCGCAAGAATTGTGTGCGGAAATTCTCGTTTTTTGATTTTTTTAAAAACAACCTAGATTCCTAACTTTCAATAAAAAGGCAAAGCTTCTACTTCTCGCTTTGCTCAAGGGAAGCCGCTTATGTTTTTTTCTGTTTAAAAATTTGCCAGGAACCCACGAGATGCGGCATTGCCTGCACAAGGCAACAATAAAATGCTCAATGCGCACCCAAAACAAAGGTTCTCACATCGCCAAGCCATCTTGCTCTTGGCGAGAGAAAGTTGGCGATCCTAAGTAGGGAGGAACGGTTGTGCACCGTAAATTTTACTTTTACCAAAGATTCTTCCTGTTAAGTCTTCCTGCAAGGAAACATATATTTCGTGTATGAATTCTTATAAAAATCCCATAAGAAAATTCTGTAGCGGACAAATCTGATGACCGTGGAGGCAATGAGATTGATCCAGCGCCTAGGAGAGTTGGCTTGCAGATATGTTTGGACTTCTATCCTTAACTGTTCATTAGCTACGTCGTGCTGAAATTGAATATGGTGATGGACAGACAGAGAGACATCCTTCAGAATCTCTGGCAGAGAGCGGGGTTCGTTTATATTCCTGTTCCTATCCCACGATGACCCACCTACCTGAAAGGGTGTAAGATTTTAGAGGTCACCGAGAAGATTCGACAGTTTATATGTGAAACGCAATAACTCCTTATAGAGGCTCTGGGATGGCATTTGTGCACCTATGTCCCTATATGATTTTGGATTCTTATTATATGCCTAAATTGTCCTTTCATTTTGTTGACTTTTTTTACTTTCTCGTATGCGAAGTATACAAAGAGAAAGTATTGTAATCGTCAAAAAATTAGAACTCGGGATTTTAACGAATCTCCACGTTTTAGACCTCCCTGAGTCCGAAAAACACAATTTTGTAATTATGTCTGTCTGTCTGTGAACACGATAACTCTAACTTCCTACCTTAATGGTAGATTTATGTCCAATTTTTGTCTTAGTCGGTTGAAAACAGGCGTTCAAATTTCAACTTTCGTTTTCTTTATCTTGCATCCAACACTATTGGTAATCACGCCGGCTTTCAATTGCACTTCTGCGTTGGATGACCTTCGGAAATCGTGGTATGACATTTCGCTTATTTTTTTCTGCACTGTGTTAGGGGTTTCTGTTCGTTTCACTGCCTTTTAGCTTATTTTTTTCTCTACATGTGTTAGGAGTATACGAGAATGTTTAGGGGAGACCAATCCCACTGATTTGATACACCCTCTATAGTTATCTAAGATGTTGAAGGCGTGGGATGACTAAGGAACATGAATAAGAGGAAGCAGGTTACGGGTTCTGGGCTCTCAGAGTGAGTCTATATATCATTATTCAAATGCTGGTATGCGATTTAGCAATGAATCGCTCGCTGCAGTCAGGTGAGTTGCTGTAGGTTTTCTCTGGCTTCCGTCCAAGGTAACACGCTTGTGAACAGGTGTCCACTGTAAGACCTTCAAGAAGAAAATCTATCCCCTTATATTGGAGCTAAACCTGTCTAAATCAGGTACTCCAAGGTCGTTTTTATCAACAGTAGGTTCCTTCACCTTTATCATGAATACTTAGCATTTGGATTTTGCTGGGTATGCTTGATCATGTGGAATTACAAGCACCATATCGTATTAAAAGGCCTCTCTCATCAGAATTTAACATGAGTCAGTACGACCTGGAGGTCGAGTCTCGGCTATGAGATTGGAAGATCGCTGGTTCCAGATCCTATTTCACCGAAGATCCGCCACTTTTGTAGACCTAATGATTGTTAAATAAGCCAAATGTCCTCACTTTGGTATAGCGTGGAAATATGGAGAATAGGGTGCATAGACTGATGTCTTATCGTCTCACCACGGTTTAACCCCTTGAGGACGACTGTCACACGGGCATGCCAGTTTTTTAGTAGCGTTGAGCTTGCTGCCATCCTCAAAGGGTTAAAATGGCAAAGGCGTGTCCTTTCTTTGATTTCAAATAGGAAGCAAATAAACTATAACTCTATCAACATTTAACTTGATTTCCATATGTGAACTAGTTTCATTTATGTATTTTTAAAAACGTCTGGAAAAAACTGACTGCATCGTCTTCTGCTGGCGTTATAAAGCTGAAATCTTAAATATTACTAAATTTTATATAATTGAACAAAAATATAATTTTTTGCTCGTTCCTTTTTTAAATACATCACAATTAAGAACTTAAAAACCAAAAAAACATTTTAGAAAATTAACAAATCTTTTCGGGGAAAAGAGAAAAATGTTTTTCAATACTATTAGGAAGTTTAAATACTAATAAAGATACCGTTACAAATTTAGGAACTCTCCCCTTTATCTGGTAATGCAACAGAATAGGGTTATAAAACTATCTTTAGATGATTCGACAGTTTCCACAGATTAGTTTCAAGGAGTGACATAAACTCTTATACGTTAGTGGTATGGCAATTATTACCATAACGTTAATTAACCAATTAAATTTACCAATTCATATTCATTGAAAAGAAATATTTTAATTCAGTATTCAACCTCCCGAAAGGAATAGATACATGCTTTAACTTATTTATTCAGGACAATTTTAAATAAAAAGTAAGGTAACTTTCAATTTTTTAGATCGCAATTCTGATCAGAAATACGTTTTGAATTATGAATTATACAGGAAAACACTATGTTTGAATTAATAACTTCAAATTAATGAATACGGAATACAATGGAATATCAAATATTAGCTATTGCCGCAAGCATCTGAAATAAAATGAATGCTTCAAAGAAACTTAACTACCTATAAAATTAAATGCAAGACGGTAAGAAATAAGAAACATATCTTGCTCCAAGCGAGAAGGATTGCATCAATGCTTGTTTAAATAGTTTAGAAAGCTTCATATTCCACCTGAAAAGAGATTCTTATCGTGAATAATAGTCAGAATTACACAACATTTTAATTAATTAGAACATGAAAATGGTTAATGAAGTGATGAAAGATAAATAATTCCTTTTCATCCTGGAATTTGCTTAGAGCGATGTCAAAAATTATGAACTGATAATAATCTAAAATATTTACACGCTGAGCCATTAAACCTTTTGTGACTTGTATAATAAATCTGAAAAATGTGCATAAATATTAATAAAATGCACTATTTATAATATTTCACTTACATTAGTAGTTTTCTTATCACTTACATTATTTAACTGAGACGTTTTTGTTGAGTTTCATATTCGATGAGAAACATTAAATTTATTCTCTGATCAGAGCAGGATTGCCTGAACAAAATAGCAAAATAAGGCCAAATAACACAGTAGTAACAAGTGCTAGTCCGGGAGCTTACTAACGAAATAAGAAAAAAGGAAGGAGTAGATTAATAACACAGTAATTGATTGTTAATTGGTAGCTACTAGCCATGCTTACCACCAATTATAGGGAAGAATCATCCACAGGTTGCAATGAAAGTGTCTTCCACTTGAATAGTTGATTATCAAGTTATCTTTCATCCCATATGTTAATGCGAAATTGTTCCCTCTCTGATCCTTTCTATTTTATCGTTTACTATTTTCGCGTTCATTTATTTTGGCGTCTTGGCGTAGACTATTGGAATAAAATGTAAAATCTGAAATTAATCCTACAAATGTTATTAAATTAATTCGAGTAGACTTCAAGCGACGCCTGAGCTAACCTAAGTTAATTAAGCTAACTAAACTATCATTATTAATAGAAATTTATTTTCGCGGAAGGATTGTTGGATTGATATGACTATAGAGGGGTACTCGAAGGTCAAAAGACCAAAAGAGAGAGAAATTTCTTCGTTTCCGCTTAAAAATTAAACATTTCTTAAAAATTAAATTTTTTTGAATCGCAGCATGATTTTTTTATACATGAAATACTTTGTCAATTTCGGAGAGATTTGGATGTGTCTTTTAAACGTTTTTGTCTTTTCTTTGTACTACTAGAAGATTTGTTGCCGTCTAAGACTGGCTTTTAGCTTGCGAACAATATTTCAGATCTCATTGTCACAAATTTACAAACGAAAGCTGTTGAAGAGAATCAGTTGCATATTGCCAGAGTGCTTAAGAAAAAACGCATGAGAAACAGAACTGATGAATCAATTGACAATAACTTTCGTTTTTTTTGTTTTTTCGGAGCAAAATAATGCTAATTCCACTGACAGAAAAAAATGCATTACCAAATACAAAATAAAAAAGGATGAATTGTTGAATCTTTAATAAAAACTTTCAGTGTAAGAACATTTAAAGAAAAAATATAAAATATATAAGCAATTCCAAAATTAAGTACGAAAAAGAAAGAATCCTTTTAACAAAAACTAAAGGATTCTAAATAGTTCTTCGTGCATGAATTAAATAAAAAGAAAATAATAATTCAACATAATTTATTAAAAAGATCTCCGAGAAGTGGAAAAATAAATTAATTCTAGCATAACTTCTATTTAATATTAACCGAGTTCCGCGTGGATGAATCAACATAAAATAAAAAAGAAAGGAAGCCGCTCAAAAAAAATCCCAACAAATAGTAATAATATCCGTTGGAAACTTTGAAGATCTTATAATTTAGCAAAAATATTCCTCGTATGTATGCTAATTTGTAGACAGACTGTCTGGTCTGAATCTCTGGCACGTAGCCACCCACGTTAGCGTTACTGCAATTTCTGGATAATTCTAATATAGATGATTGTTTGAAAATTATTATTTATGTTATAGTTGGTTATACGGTTTCCAACGGATATTATTATTATTTGTTGGGGGTTCTTCTTGCGCGGAGTTTAGCAGCTTCCTTTCTTTCTTATTTTATGTTGGTACGGTTTTGTAAGGGTATAAGCTAGTTTTGGCTATTCTACGCTAAACCAAAAATAAAAGCTAAATTTAAGTTAGTAATTATCGATAAACAAGTTTTGAGTGTGGTTATTCTATTTATTTTCTATGCTTTCAAAATTTTGCAAGAGACAACATGTTGTTGAAATATTTTCCTCACAAATCCTATGAAGTTTGATATCAAGAACGTTATCGGCACCATTAGGACTAATACACTGCATGGGATAAACTATCAAATAATAAGTATGTTGTCAATAAATGTGTTATGTCTTCCATTCACAAAATTGTTTTTACCGTGTCAAATTAATTTTTTACTGTCATAATATCATGTAGAACTAGGGCATTAAAATGAATTTTGAATATCGATCTTTTCTTTCAATTCTTCATTTGTCTCGATAGGTTCTGCACGATCCAATTGCAGTACAGGTATCAAAACATTATGGTTGAAGAAAAATTAGAATTAAATTTCTACCAATGAAAAACCATTTATTTGACTAATAATACATAATTTTTAGTTTTATTCTTATCATTTTTATTTTTATTTATTTATTTTTTAGAAGAAACAATTTTTGCATGTAAGGATATAATAATATCCCAAAACATGTCAAATATCTCAGATTGGACGAAGTTCTATTAGTTAAATCGTCTTTATATATTTTTTCTGAAGAAAATATTACTCAATAAAAAATAATAAACAAACAAATCACTAGCTTATACTGTAGAATATGGAATTACTCCAAAAATATCAGGCTACTTCGTAGTTACATTTCAACCACATAGATCCTGAAAATCTTTTTATTATTAAACCCATTACATAATCTTCTGAAATATCATTACAAACATAAATTCAAAAATCTTCCCAATAATCATCGTATATTTTTCCCGAATTTTTTTCCAATTTTCCCCAGGCAATTCTTAAACCAATAAATCAGATACACCCCCAAATACCAATAAATTGAAACGACTGTAATCGCACAAAACCGCACTGACAATCTCAATCCTTAAAAATAAAGAACTCTCATCCTGTTATGCTATCATTTTCCTACACCAAAACCCAACATTCCCTTCAGGCCAAACCTTAACCTACATACCTAGCTACTTAAACGCCAACACGCCGACATAGACGTAGGAGGGTGTAGTTAAAATTATACGACCCCCCACCTAACCATCGACCAATCGAGATTCGCCCTAGGGGATTTGTAACGAAGCGTCGAAGTGATTTCTTTTGAATATACTGCAAGAATCAATGCAATATTCATTGGGTAATAAAAGAAGGGAGCTCGAAGGCTAAAAGAGGTGCTAAAATGGAAATCCTTGCGTTGAATTGCTCAATGGAGCTTTAGTTTTCTGTGACTAATGCTTTTCAGGTAGTTTGAAAAGTTTATGGTAAGGTATGGAAAGAGGATCTTTGTCTTCGGGTGCTAATTTATAGGTAGAAGACTAAGAAAAGTAATAATACCCTGGGATTTGAATGGTTTGATTTATTGGACAGAATCCGTGTTAGTCGGTTTTCAGATTTTGTGTAGCAGTAATTTAAGATTAGTAAATGGTTGGTAATGAATATTGTCTTTGTGAAATTTTGAGTGTTTCTGTACTTCTTCAAATTTATACCCGATGTCGCCTTTGTTCATATATTATTAATCTGAATCTCAGATGCAGAAAGACAAGTTCAATATTTAGTGGGAAAATTTCAGCTGATAACTGAGCACATGTGGTTTATTTAAACACAAAAGAATACAAAATACCGAGAAATACCGCTCTCTCTCTCCTCAAAGGAGCTTTAGTTTTCTACGACTAATGCTTTTCAGGTAGTTTGAAAAGTTTATGGTAAGTTACAAAGAGGATCTTAGTGTTCGGGTGTTAATTTATGGACAGAAGATTACGAAAATTAATATCTCGGGATTTGAATGGTCTGATTTATTGGATAGAATCTGTGTCAGTCGAGGTTTGTGAAACAGTAATTTAAGATTAGTAAGTTGTTGGTCTGTCTGGAAAATTTCACTTTTTCTGTACTTCGTCAAATTTATACCAGATATCGCTTTTATTCATATACGGTTAATCTGAATTTAAGGTCCATAAAGAAAATTTCAGTATTTAATAAAAAATTATCTTTATAAGTGAAACATGTGGCACATTTAAACACAATAAATTACAAATTATACTCAAGATTGAAGCAAAATTATTTTCAAGATCTTCGGCATAAATAAAGAGAAGCACAACCTTATCATCTAACCGAGAAATCCCATTATCTCTCCTAAAATAAGCTTTAGTCATCTATGACGAATGCTTTTAGGTAGTCTGAAAAGTCTATGGTAAGGTTTAGAAAGAATATCTTTGTGTTCAGGTGTTAATTTATGGGCAGAAGATTAAGAAAAGTAATAATACCATGGAATTTGAATGGTCTGATTTATTGCATAGAATCCGTGTCAGTCAGGGTTTGTGGAGAAGTAACTGAAGATTAGTAAATGGTTGATAATGAACAATGTCTTTGGAATTTTGAGTTTTTCTGTACTTCGTCAAATTTATACCAGAGATTCCCTTTATTCATTATATTGTTAACCTGATGCTCAGATAGAGAAAGGAAAGTTCGGCATTTAATAAAAAAAATTCTGTTGACAACTGACCACGTTTAAACACAACAAATTACAAATTATGCTCAAGATTGAAGTAAATTGATTTTATTTACCCAGCAAGAAAATCTTCAGTATGAAATAAGAGAGACGAAACATAAACATGATATCGAGAAATCCCATTTTCTCTCCTCAACAGAGTTTTGGTTCTCTGTGACTAAAGCTTTTATTTATCCAGCAAAAAATCTTCAGCATGAAATAAGAGACTAAACATAAACATGATATCGAGAAATCCCATTTTCTCTCCTCAACAGAGTTTTGGTTCTCTGTGACTAAAGCTTTTATTTACCCAGCAAAAAATCTTCAGTATGA
>BGPR01000282.1:349502-371427 GCA_013235015.1 Araneus ventricosus
ACTCGTAGTTCAGTATCAGTTTATTAGAGTAGATAAATTATTATTTTCTTCTACATGACAGCGTTTTACGTTATATTCATAAAACTAAAATTTACTCATTTCTTTTTCAGGTAAGCTACTTCCACTAGTACAACACATTATACGATTTTATTGCAATCTAACTTGCTTAGTAGGGTAAGTAAGTATTAAGCGATTTTATTAAATATAATAAGACATTATATATCGTCAGGCTGTGTAAATTATAGTTACAAAGTAATAATTTGTACGTTTTCTGCTAAGTTAGATAATTTTGTATTTGGAATATAAAAAAAGAATATTTAATACTATACATTTTTTAAATATTTGTATTAGAAATTTCTCAATTTTATTAAATTCAAAATTTCAATGAAAAGTTTAGAAAATTTTTTAAATCAAAACTGTTCTCATCGAAAATAATGAAAACTGAAAAATTATTTTTCTTAACCTTCTGGCACTTGAATAAAAATATTTTGCTCAAATCTGCCTTGAGTTTAATTCAATTTCAGGAGAATAATTGAATTTCATGTGTTATCTTCTCAGCTTCAAAAATACTCCAAGGAAATGTAGTTCTTGTTTTCTGTTTAAAGAAAACATTTTTTTGAAAAAAAAGAAGAATAGAACGTTCTGTTTTGTAAAAAATTTAATAAATACATTATCTGCCACAGACATTTCTAGAAAGAAAGAAATAAATACGAATTAGTAAATTCTTTCGAAAATATATTTGTCTTCCTAAGATAAAAAGTAGAATAGTTCTTTTTAAAAATAAACGAAACATTTTTTAATTATGTTTGTCTTCCTAAGTATATGTTACGAAATCGTAAAAATGAATCCAGAATTGATAGAAATTTCATTAAATTCCAAAACACACATAAATGGGAGATTTTTTTCACAAATTGAAATGATTATTATTTTGATTTCGAATTTAATTTATTAGTTTAGCTTAGATTTTGTGTCCAGTTTTGAAACTATAAGAAGGCTATTTTGAAACAAAGTTTGTTAAAAAAGTTATTGTAAAAATTTGTTTTGAACCGTCGTCAGATAACGAGGGCGGTACGCATAAAAACCAATCCCACTATAGGCGTCTACGGGAATGTCTTTCACCACGCCAAGTTGGTCATTGTGCCCTCTAGGGTTTCCGTGTTTACTTTGATTGGCGCGAAACTGAGATTTTTCTTCATCGTGTTTTGAAAACCATCCATTTTTATTTACAATTAACAACCAATAACAAACTATTTTCAACTTTAATTCTTGCTCATATTAAGGTCATTTGTAAGTATTTATGTAGTTGATTATTTTTCTAACTTATGCATATTAGATTATTTACTTTAGCAAGGAATTATACACTGTATACTTACAACAGACTATGCTAATAACAGATATCATCTCTCGGTCGTCGAAATAAAAGATAAATAAATAAATAAAACTTTACAAAGCATTTCTCGCTAAAAAAAGCGATTTATCGCCAAATATTGGCATCGAAAACACTCCATATAGGCGTCTATAGTGGGATTGGTTTTTATGCTGGCGGTACCCGAGAAAACATCTTGTCACAATTACCACATCACACCAGCGTTGTTGTTGGATGTTGTTACACGACCGATTAGCCCTCTAACTGAGTAATTTTTAAAAATCGCCATTTAGATGGAAAGTTTTCAAACGTTTTCAAATACGTTTGAGACAAACGATTTGTTATTTATACGGAAAGCTTTATTAGTATAATATGATCCAACGCTATAGAATTACTAAGTGAACACATTAGCCTGTGCAATTCGCATGATGCAGCAGAGAATAGGCATGCTTCCAACCCGCAGGAATCCCGGGATACGCAGTCAGAGGGTTGGCGAAATCGGATCATGCAGGTACTTTATTTCGAATTATCTCAAATTTAATATCATTATCTTATCTTAAAATTTCATATCATTTGTACTTTTGTTTAAAATAATTTATGAATTATATAAAAATTTGATAGTAAGAACGAAAGTTTTTGTAGATGATACCAGATTTTGTTTTGTTTTTGTAGATATAATCTTTTTCGGTTTTATATGTTAGAGTTGTTAATAATAAAAAAAACATATATAAAAATCTACAGCCTTGTCTAAATCACATAAATTCAGTCCCAGTTATAAAATAACAATTATTCCTCGTATAATATCACTCGAATTGATATGAAAATCTACTGCAATACATGTCTTGACGTCTATTAATTAAAAAATGAATAGTGAGGTCGATGTCTCATATATCTTTTAACCCTTTTGAGACTTTTTTAAAGAAAATAAAATATATAGGCTAAAAGATATAGAAAATAAAGATATCCATCATGAAATTAATTTATTCATTATAATAGGATAAACGGAAAAGAAGATAATTTTGTTTATTTCTTCGGCGCAAAATTATATATTTAAGCATATATGCTAATATATGTCCCAGTTATTTATAATACACAAGGAGCTAAGCAATTTAAATTGATTAAACAAAAGTATTGAAAAGCCTGCTAATTCGATACAAGCTGAAATGTTCACTATTTATGATGATGCAGCAGAACCCTGGTTAACCAAACTCGCTTGAACCGAAACCTGGGTTAACCAAACTCGCTTGAACCGAAACCTGGGTTAACCAAACTGGAGTGAACCGAAACCTGGGTTAACCAAACTAGAGTGAACCGAAACCTGGGTTAACCAAACTGGCGTGAACCGAAACCTGGGTTAATCAAACTGGCGTGAACCGAAACCTGGGTTAACCAAACTCGCGTGAACCGAAACTTGGGTTTTCCGAAATGCCTCTGAAATCGCAAATCCAAAAAACACGTACTGTACTGCCCGGAAATAATCTCAAAGATGACACTTTTTTGCAACGACCTTCCCCGCCAACGCATGCCCATTTTTTTTCTTTTAAACCTCCCCAAGAAAGTCAGTGCTTAATTTTAGATTGCTAAAATTGAAATTGATGGGTATTAACAATATTAATTACGATATTGTTTGCCTGTGCCTGTCATGCTCATTGCGCCTGAACTCACTGCTCCGGATATTGCCCCCGACGTAGGGTTAATTTTAATAAAGAACATAAATGTAGCCTACCAAGAGAGTTTTGAATTCGTTTTTCACTCAAAACATTTCAGGATTGCATATTGTAATTAGATACAAAATAGCACTAGGTGTTCGTGGCTTAACCGAAAAAAATCGTTATGCGAAACTACTTCCTCCCATTTAGTTTTGTTAACCGGTGTTGTACTGAATTTATAAATAATGTCGTCATGCAAATATTTTGATAGTTTAGCAACTGACAAGGGGAACACCATTTACATGGGTCGCCGATTTTTTTTCAAATTTTGTACATTTGTAGTAGTGCTTTAACAACATGCGATCGATTTTCTCTACAATTACTGAGTTATAGAACTTGTGGCTCGCATGTTGTATTGTTCTACAGTACTACGACAAATGTACAAAATTTGAAAAAAATCGGTGACCCACGTACCTGGTGTTCCCCTTGTGAGATACTAGATGAATTGCTTAATTTAAGCGAGGTCCATTAACGGTGAAGCAAAATGGAAGAAATTTTAGTGGACTGGCAGTCAAAATCTGCATTAGACTCGATTTGGACGTGTGTGTTAGCAATATTGAAATGGTTTATCAGAGAATTAACTATCTATATTCATATGGCTGCTTTCTAAATTCATATGCATTTTTTACATTTTTTATCACTTAAATAAAATAAATGTAAAAGCATTCAATGTTTGTAAATTTCAATAAGTGAATATATAGTAAAACTTCACCTGGTAAAATATTTTTTAAATAAATATCATTCTTTGAAATTAAGTATACGATGATTATTTAAGACGAATATTTAGTTACACTCAAAAGTATAAAATAACAAGAAGCAAAATCGTAAAGTGGAGTCGGTCACAGAAATTTTATTTTACTCTAGAAAAATTTGAAGCCAGAAAATACATTTTTCTTTTTAAATTTCGGCAAGATTATTCAACTAGAGTAATTGTCTTCAAACTGAAAGTGATGGCAAAGACACACTTCCCCATAAAACTGTTTGTCATCTTATCTCATTAAAAACAACTTTTCTTTTTCACAAAGCAAATATTAAACTATTGCACGCTTTCCCGAAAGTGATAAATGTTTATAGCTTGTTTTCCTTGAGAAAATAAAACTTTTAGGAGAGAAAAGAATACGATTCGCCTAATGTTTCTGAGTGTTAATAAATTTGCAGAAACACTGAAAGTTGATAAAATTTTCTTTTGTATCTTAACATCGCTTTTATGCTTTTGAAAAATGCTGTATCTGTTGAGAAATAGTTGTTTTTATCTATTTGATGAAGTATGGAAATGTTTTTTTCCTGAATGACTTCGAATCTAGGCACAATAAATGAAAGTAGACGTTGTATGGGTATCGTTTTGGTTCCAAGAGCGAAAGTGTGATTTTTATTATTTCTTTTTACTTTCTCGTATACGAAGTATACAAAGAGAAAGTATTGTAATCGTCAAAAAATTCGAACTCGAGATTTTGACGAATCTCCACATTTTAGACCTTCCTGAGTCCGAAAAACACAGTTTTCGAATTATGTCTGTCTGTGAACACGATAACTCCAAAACTATTAGAGCTGCGGGAATGAAATTAAGTATGTGATCTTGACACATCATTTGTAGGTTTCTATCAAATTGTGGACAAAATCCGTCCACGAGAAGTGTCTGTCTGTCTGTCCGCGGTCATGTGAACACTATAACTCAAAAACTTGAATATCTAGATGGCTAAAATTTGGTACACAGCTTTATCATCAGGAATGTAGGTCCGTATTAAAGTTTGAACCAAATCCGTCGAAGGGTTGATGGTCTGTCGGACTGTATAATAGCATACTTTTTTAAGTTTATGTTCTTATCCTCGCAACACTTTTTAACAAAATTACGGAACTTTACCTAACCTCTTGGGAACGCATCAGATGTATAACTGACGTTATGAAACTTCAGATTGCATACTTTAAATCAAAATTATTTTTTCCGTTTTTAATAAACAATATTTACAACTTATTTTTATTTCCATCATGTTATTGTTCTTAAAAGCTATATTTTGCTTATATTGCCATAGTGACATTATACCCAATCGATTCCCTCTTCATGGGACACCTCAAATATGGGGATGAGAACCTGCAGTGTAAGTACTGTTCAACAACGGATTCCGAGACTAGCACTTTTGGACAATTTTAAACCGGAAAGGGATGTCAGGCAATGAGTCATATGAGTGGAATTCCGGAGTACTTTGTTAGATCACGCTCAGTAAAATGTAAACATCACCCCTCCATTCTTCACTTTCCCTGGTTAAAAAATCTATGCTTTACTCGATGAGAGAACTTACAACTCCATCTATCGGCAAATTTTGGAATGAGCGGTCCTATCTCGTAAACGGTGAAAGATAGGAGAAAAAAGTCAATCAGAAAGTTGTAGAGCATTCTCGATATAGTATGAAAGAAACCTTGCGCTCATTAATACTCAAAACAGAATGCAAAAAATGAGCATTTGTTTTCTCACCATTTCGAAAATTGTCATGTCGTAAAGAGTGGAAGAAAGAAACTGAGACACGTTCCTGTCTTCTGACCATTTATTTATATTGCTGAAATTGCTCTCCGTTAGCCACTATACACATTTGCATTCTCGACTGGATTTTTCGCTTCGCTCGCGATTCACGACGCCATAGTGCTGAAAATCACAATCAAACAAATGTTCATTTTTTGCATTCTGTTCTGAGTATTTTTGTGCGCAAGGTATCTTCGTACTAAATCGAGAGTGCTCTACAACTTCCTAATTGACTTTTTTCTCGTATCTTTCACCGTTTACGAGATAGGACCGCTCATTCCAAAATTTGCCGATAGATGGAGTTGTAAGTTGTCTCATCGAGTAGCGCATAGCCTTTTCACTATACCTAGACACCAGCTTTATGGCCTAAACTATCACCGTTTAGAAGTTAAGGGGGTGTAATGGATAGAAGTGAGAACCCTGTATATTCTATTGTACGTACTGTAAACAAAAATAAAACCTAAAATTATGTTTTATTTTGAAATGATAAATTTATTTTTGTGGTCGTAAGCGCGGCTAGTCATAAGTCGTATAGACCGTAAGTTGAGAAGGTAGATTGGATCAATCAGACTAACACCTCCGTTTGGAGGTAAGCAAGGGTCTATTTGGTAACTGATCTCGTCATCAGACAACAGTTGAACCCATAGCTCCCTCCCATTTCTAAACATATGAACCAAATTAGCTGGAAGATGTCTCAATAACAACAAACTGAACGTCAATCAGGTATATATACAAGGTGATTCAAAATTCAAGGCACAAACTGTCACGGCTGGTAGGAAACACAAAAACAAACCAAAATTGTATAGCAAGCATAAAACATCGCCAGCTGAATAGGCTAGCTGACTAAATCCGGCCATTCACTTCTCAGATAAACTGGATATTTTGGAACGCGAGAAGGAAAAAGGCATAAAAATCTATGGAAATCAGCCAAATGGCTTGTGGTGGTTCGAATTCCGTTTGAACTGAAATCGGAGCAAAAACGCTGGAGTTGAAAGTCTCGCTTCAGAGGGACCCTGCAAGAGGCTAGCGGAAAGAACATTGCCTTTCGTAGATTGAAGCTTCGCTTCGAGGGTAGCATAAATTAAAATCTGCTGACTGGGGAAAATCGAAGAGCGAATGATAAGCAGCTGTAGAGAGGGAAAGAAGATCGCTCCTCCTACCTTCGTTCAGAGTTAGCGTCCTTTTAAATATAAGTGAATGGCGTACCTGTATTTTTCGATTAATATGGGTGAAAAAAACCGGGCTTAGGACATATGGCATGGCTTTACTTGAGGTTTTTAATGGCCGGCTTAATGCTGAACTCACACTACAATATACAGCGCTAGTAAACAACACCTTGTAGCTCACCCTGTTTGTAACGGATTACCCATTCCACTCTGGTCTCGAAGGCAAGCCACTCTGGTCTCGAAGGCAAGCCACTCTGGTCTCGAAGCCAAGCCACTCTGCTCTCGAAGCCAACCCACTCTGCTCTCGAAGCCGAGCCACTCTGCTCTCGAAGCCAAGCCAATCAGACGACATTCTTCAAGACCTTGGTGGTTTAAATGAATGCAAAAATTACGTATTTATTTTAGATGAGTTGTTTTGAAGAGTGAATGATAATTAATGAGCTATAATAAATTACTTTTAATATTAAAATATATTGGAGTTATATCTATTTTTTTTTACATTTTAAATTACTCTCCGTTGTAATTTTATTTCAGTTGCTTATATTTCTCTTTTACCTTTCTTGTTTATCAAAAATCATATTATCGTTTTATCGTTTGCTATTCAGATTCATCCGAATTAATGCAGTCCAAGTTTCTTTACTTGAGGAAAGCTTAAGTATTAAAAATTCAAACAGACTTTTAAAAGAAGTCTTCGTTTCGATTTAAAATGCTAATTAAACTACACTAGCCATCTACACCATGGATTAACTACAAAAACTGCTAAGAAAGCAAAATGTTCTCTTAGTTGTATTTAATGTGTTCTAAACCTTTTTAGATGTTTTTGAAACATAGAGATTTACATTGAAGTAGAAGAAAATGTAAAAATAAATAAATAAAATAAAATAATAAAAAAGGTAATTTGCTATGAAAACAACATAAAGTGGTAGTAAGAAGAAGCATTAGCAAATTAAAGAACTTCTTTAATATTTAAATAGTTTAGTTTGTTAGAAAGTCAGATGGAAAAAAAAGTATTTTGGTGTGAATATCAGCTTCTGAAGCTCCTATGCAGAATAATACACGTATTATATTTAGGGCTCTCTTTTTTCACTGTTTAATGTATTGCATAGATTAAAGGCCTCATTTTTATTCCTAAGAAATTTCCGTTTTCTTGAAATAGTAAGCAAACAAACACTGTCTGTGGCCAGCAAAATTTTAGCTTCGTTTAGGGTCCGGTACAAATGCTGGCTGTACCAGTAAATGAGAATGATTACACTGCCTACGTTGATCTATTCTGTTTCTGCATTAATTGTACTGTCCTGTCCTAATTAATAATTCGCAGTGTAATGAAGAGATTGATTGCTAATAAGGGAAAAGAAGAAAGGTAATTCCTCGAAATACCACAAAAATTATCTTTAAATTACTTCGTAATAGGAAAGCTCTTTCCTGTTGCTTTATCAAAATATTCGCCTTATGAGGATAATTTAACTTTCACCTAGGCCTTAATATGATGGATATGGCTAAATACCGGATGGTGAAACGGTTCTCGAGTTTAACTCTTCATACAGGGTGATTGAAAATTCAGCGTGCAAATTGTCGGAAGAGGTAGAAATGGTAATAACAAGCAAGAATCACATAGGAATATATAGCAGGAAACGCCACAAGGATGAGCTAGAGGATACATCAAAATGAAGAAACGGCAAGCCAATTATGGATAAAAACTCTTATTGTAGAGATATGTAACTTCTAGGCCTACGTCGAGGCTAAGTTAACTTAACAGCTAGGTAGAGGAGAGATTTAGAGGTCCAGTCGCTGAGGTATTGGGTACGTAGAACGATTGACACTTAAGTACATGATATTGGATAGCAGAATAATTTACTTCTCAGCTTCTCAACCTATCATGTGTATATTCCACATATATATCAGAAGTACTCCGTTGTGGGAACCACAGAGCTGGTGATACAGTCAAAGAATGACTACTGCATAACAAAATAAGGTTTATGTGGAGTTTACGGTAACCACTTCCTTCTTTCCTCTTACAATCGCCAACTCTTTGCCGCCAAGAACGGCGATGAGAGAACACTTGTGTTGGATGCGTCTAGATGTTTTTAACCAGTGACAAGCACGCATGTGCACAAATTGATCTTTCCATAGGTGTTTTGCTTATCAGGCTACATTGCGCCACGGTTCGATTGGACTGTTTTGTTCAACTCTTCGATGCAATTGGTCGATAAATTCGAATTTGAATAAAATTTCGTTTGAAATTTTTCGGATTGAATATCGGTTCAGTACCGTGTATGTTATTTTGTGTGTTTCGTTTCTCAATGAATAATCCAAGCTACGGTTATTCCATTATGCTGAAAGCGAAGCCGCTGATGTTTTCTTAAGTTAAAAAAATTGGTACACGCTTGAAATGCCACAGGCAATGCATGTTCAATCTCTCTTTTTCAAGTGACTCATGCGCAAGAGAGCAATTAAAACGCACTGCGCATCCAAAACAGTATTTGGCGACGACAAATGAAATTGCGCCAAGACAAATTGGAGAGAAACAGGTGGTACCGTAAACTCCATATTTACCCAAAATAACAAACTTATTAGAACAACAACTAAATTAAACCATAACATCATTAAACACGCTAGTGGTAAGATTATACAAAAAGGAAGGGAGTGAACGTAGTCTTTAAGTACTCCAACAGGCTGCTCGCTATTGGTTGATAGGTGACATCACAAAGAGGGCGGATCCGATCTGCGTGCAATTACAACTCGAGATACTGTCAGATGCCGCCTCTGATACTTTATACTTCGGAAGTACATGCACACATTCAGTTTCACAAATTAAACTTAAAGTTCTCACCATTCACAATTATGCAACTTAACAGCAGCGACGCATGAGTTGACGAACCATATCGAAAATACCCGAAAATTCTCAGCATTCATAAACTGTTGATCGTTCCTTCAAACGCAGTCGAAACTTTAAATGACTGGCGCTAAATTTAGTTATAACGCTGGCGAACAACGCTCTCTAGACAACAAACTGGTTGTCGTTTCCCTATTGGAATCCCATGATTTCCTATGAGTTTCCGGCCTATTTTTGGGTTTACTATCTTCATTTTTGAAGTAATATATGCATCTTTTTGCATGGTGTCGATTTTAACATGGAGTGAGAAAAAGTAAATTTTCATCACATTTTACATTATTTTCAGAAACGGAAGAAAGCTCTTAATGATTGCAAAGTGATATGTGGGGTTTTTCATGTTGATGATTAATATAACTCGCTTGTCAGAATTTGTTTACCAAATTTCTTTCTCCTCATTTTTCACTGAAAGGTGACAAACATTTCAGTCGACAATTCAAGTTGTTGACCAAATTGTTCCATAAACTATTCGCATTGTCATATATCAATGCAGGAGATTAGAGAAAGGTCTCAAGTTCATTTTTCAACCATCAACAGTCATTTGCAAGAGCTGAGATTTTTGAAACTCTTGAAGTTTTGAGTTCCACATTAAAATGGAAAGAGACTCAATGAATATAACGTATTGAATTTGCGGATTTGCACCCCGAACATATTTTACGACGGTATTATAAATTTTGAGTTGCGTCCAAGCCACCAAACTATTAGTTGAAATGTGGATTGTCAAAAACTAGTGAAATTAGATAAAGTAACCAAAGTGGAAGTCCTGAATTGGCAAATCTTTTACGAATGATGTTTCTCCATGACAATAGAAAATCATGCACATCTTTAGTGACTCGCAAAATATTATTTGAGTTTAATTGAAAAATAAAATTACATTTCTCATATAACCCGGACATTGCCTTATCAAATTATTTATTTATGTTTTCTCAAAAAACTTGAAATGGTAAAAATTACATTGATAATGATGCAGTGAAATAGTACTTTCGGGCTCAATTTTGGTTGATAAGAACCAGATGTTCCATGAATGTGGGATAATGAAGTTTCAAAAAGGATAGCAAGCTGTTATCAAACAAAATGGAAAGTATACTGAGAAAGTTCATAAATTGTTTAGCAATTAGTGATTTATCTCATAAGCTGAAAAAACGCAATTATTTTTGCACTAATCTAATGCAACTCACCGCATCTCGGACGAGGAAGCTTCCACAAATTTAGTTTTCACTGACGCTATTCTCACGATGAATCTAAATTTAAACTCTCACCTAAGTTTTTTTCATCACTTGATTCATTGTATGCCACCAATCCACTATGGCTTTACTTCACGTGAAAGACAAATCTTTTCCAATCACGTTTTCGCCCAGTTATCAACAGTAAAATCTCTTTTCTATGGCAATTTTCCATTTTGTTTCCTGTTAAAGCTCTTTTTCCATTTTTATATGAAGGAAAAACCAAAACCATTTATTTTTAAGGTAATCGATCATGGACGACTTAGTTTCTTTTGGTGTTTAAAAGAAAGTATCGGTCTAGGAAAAACAATGGTACACATCTGTCAAAAGAAGAAGCTTTCCCTCGCCCATTTTTCAGCTTCACACGTCTAGTAGAATTTCTTCATTTGTTCTACCACTTTAAACCATATTGTAGTCTTCAAAACCATTTTTGTGAAGATTCATAAGGAGATACGGGAAATATCCATTTCTCAGTTAGAGAAAAGCGCTTCTCGTTATAAATATGGCGGGAGTCTCAAGAACAACTACAGTTTAAATAAAATCTGATTTGCAATTATAGGACCATTATCCATTAGTGTGAGTAGTATATTTGCATTTTTTTTATTTCACACCCACTTCAAGCCAGCCTGCCCGGAAGGGTGTAAGTCCATTACACGGACCGGAGAGGACACAGAAATCATGAAATGTATACATAATACACCCAAAACAGGGATGGCGAAAAATTACAAAGAAATAACCATCAAAAATTATAAACAAAAAATCCCCAAGGGCAAGTAATACACAGAAACATTATATCAAGTTGAGTAAAAAATTTTCCTCCAAATTTTTTTTCATTTTAAAAATGATAAATACATACGAAAACAGCAAATCGAATAAGGATAGCAATCTCCGATCAAATCTACAATCGTCTGCCATCGTTCTGGCAACTTTTCAATCCCTTCCGCGAAGAACTGTGGCGTGCGCGAGTCCAGAAAGAGATGGACCTCATTTATGACCTCCTCATTTGAACTGAGGATTGCGCCATCAAGATGAAGCTGCAGACGTGAAAACAGATAGTCTAGATAAATCCATGTATGGGGTGTATGGTGGATGTTGCATAAAATCCCAATCCAGCTTGTAGAGCGTCCAGCCGGTCATCGTACTAACATGTGGCCGGGAGTTATCTTGATGAAAGAGAGTCACCTTCCTTCTGAACTCGTTTCTTCGTTTTTCGAGAATGGCATCACGAACTTTGATTAGCATGTTGCTGTATATTGCACTGTTGGTAGTCTGTCCGCTTTTCAGATATTCTTTATAGATAATTCCGCAACAATCCCGTCTGGTACAGAGAAGCACCTTCTTGTTAGGGCTCGTTTTGCAACCGAGCCTGCTCATTCCCCAGGTGCTGACCACACTCCTTTACGGCTTGTATTGTAGTAGTACACCCATGTTTCATCACAGGTCACAATTATATCCCGAATTTTCTCTTCCTTTGATCTCTGAGCAAAGCCAAACAGGCCGATTTTCTCTTGCGCTTGTCTTCAGCAGTCAATTCGTGAGACAACCAGAGGTTGGACTTAAACGTTAGATTTATGCGTTTCAGAGCGTTAACTATTGTTTTTTAGCAAACGTCAAGCTTTAACGTAATAGTTCGTGTTGAAACATTTCTGTCTTGGTCAATGATTTGCTCACAATCAACTTGAATTGTGCGGTCAGAACGTGGTTCATCTTCATTGTCGAATTTTCCAGCTTTAAACTTCCGAAATCAAACTTTGACTGTATCATAAGAAACAGTATTGATGCCTAAACTTGCACACATTTTTTGGTGGCATTCAGTCGCAATGAGTTTATTACGGAACTGATAGTACATAATCTTTCTGATCTATTGACGTGATAGCTCCATTTTAAACACTTTTTTGACGCACAAGGTAGTAAATTTTTAACAAACAAATTACATAGTCGTATAGTTCCAATTTTCAGCTTTCGAATGCAAAACCCGGTTTGTGGAAAGACTAAAAAACACAGAAATGACAGCTGTTGGCGCAGAGGTATCTCCCCTTGGCGGAAAACATTTTACTCAACCCGATATGTTTATTACTAATTTCCTTACAATTATATCGGTTACTTTATAAATACGTTAGCAGTAGCGTGTAAATATATTAGAAACATTCACCCGAAACAAGTGAAGCAGTGTTTCAGTAAGCAATTTGTTTTCTCATGCGCCTTCTAGTTGTGTGTTTCGATTCCTTTTCTCCCGAAAACTTTCAGAAGCACGATCGCGTTTCCTTTGTTGTCACTACCAACGAGTGGCATAACGGGTTTCGTATTGAACCGCCCTTTGCCTTCAGTATTTTTAGTTTTCCTGTCAACCAT
The DNA here is from genome assembly GCA_013235015.1 of Araneus ventricosus. NCBI lineage: Eukaryota > Metazoa > Arthropoda > Arachnida > Araneae > Araneidae > Araneus > Araneus ventricosus. Next base: position 362,724 of record BGPR01000282.1, read on the forward strand.
GGGAAATAATCCTTGTGCTGCTTCAAAACAGGACATTAATATGACTAAACTAAACCAAACCTGCCAACAATGAGTGAGATGTACAAAACGTGTGCTTAAAGTAAGCAAGTGATTCGCGCTTCGTTTAGGTAGCTGATCATCTCTCTACGAGTTCATTGAATTCACGCTCATGGTGTAATATGCTTTCTCGCTCACACAGATCACCAGACTCTTCTGAGCGGCCCAGTATGTCCGACTTTCCTGCGAATACTGGGTGCGCGTTTAAAGTTAGCAAGTGATTCATGCTTCACTTTCCCATTAGTTCCAAATATCATTACGTCATTTCCTCGTCCAGACTACTCATGCCACTTTTCGGAGTGTGCGTGACGCATTTACGCGCAAAGAAGGAGAAAAATGACGAAGTGAAACATTTTACGATTGATTACTCATTTACAAGCGGCGTTGCATCCATTTAAGACCTGTTGTGTGTATAGTGGTAACTTAATTGTGTTTGCGTAGGATTTCCTTTTAGTGCTGCTTCTTCACATAGTGTGTTCTAGTGTTCACCTATTTATGATCTTGGGATAGCTTTTTAATATTATTATGTACTTGGTATTTATTATATAACTAGTAATTTGACTTGTCCTTACGGACATACAAATATCGAGCCACTGACAGTTCTCGGCTGCTTCAGTAGGTTTTTGAGTAGGTAGGCACGTCATTATATGCTAGAATCGTATTCAGAACTATTTAACTGCGCGCAGTGATACACCGAGCAGCTTTTCCCCAACTGACAACTTGGATTGTCACCAAATATATTGAGAAAATATTTTTAAAAAAATTAATTGTGCCAGTTTATATAGTCGATTCTTTTGTCATTCATTTAATTTCAAGTTTTATTAAATAAGATTTTAATAACAACGCACTGTTAAAATTTATTATTCTGACTATACAATCCTTTATACAATTATATTCAATGCCAAACCCAATCCCAAGTCGATTTTATGTAACCAGTAGTAAATCTAACACTGCGCTCTTCTGATGTACATCTCTCTAGATTTGGAATGAAGCCAAATCCAGGAAGGGATCACAGTTTCAGTCCCTAAATACAAAAAGAAGTTGAGTATTCTTTTCGTGCTTTCATTGTTAGCGTAACGATTTTTTGTACTTCACCCTCCGCAGTGACTTTTCTTTCTTTCTGTTCCCCTATCCTTTGTTTTCGGCCTTCCGACTGATAGAAGGGTGGTGAGGATCTATCAAAAGAAACCTCCCCTCCAGTTTGTTCGTTTCTGTCTTTCAGTCCGAGGCGAGTGTTAGCTTCCTTTCAAAAGATTGTCTAATTTCACTTCCACAAAAGAAGTGATTCTTGCCATCAAAAGAGATGAAAAATTCCGTCAATATCGCTAAAAGCAGAGTTGATCTTAAAGTTCGCTGGTCCCAACGGGGAATGGTCTCAATGGAGATGTGAACTTGAGGTTTATCGCACTGCTGGGTTGTTTTAAAGGTTGAAAAAGGTCAATCTAAGTGTTTCTAACACTTCTTATGCTGTTCAAGTATTGTCTTTCTATAAAACCAGCTCCTTAAGGCTTAGTGCATCGTTGGAATTTATCACCGTTAACCTTACTTGCACTATTCATCTGATATATTCCGAAGTCTTTGGTAAGCACTGGTGCTGGAAAATAAGACACCCATGATTGAATATTGGAAGCAGCGGCGGATCTTCCGTTAGGGCTGCAGCGCTCCAGCACCCCCTGAAATTATCTAAAAAGCTCGTTTTCCTGTTTTTCTTTTAAATCTTATTTGGTTAGTTTTTCACATTGAAGGGTTCTATCAACAACGAAAACCGAAAAAAGTATAATGAAAACGAAGCAAGAAGACGAAATGAATCAATAAATAGAAGATGCAAATGTTGGGGCTGCTCAGAAAACAGCCGTCGAAAGATTAAAATTCTCTCAGTGCGCAAAGGTTAAGCGACGCTTGGGAAAGCTAAAGCCAAAGTTTCCTCCTATTGAGTTTGGATGTGACCTGAGCTGCTGACAGGTTTGGCGCGCGGACAGGTGTGTGATTGTTCTTTTCTTATCTCCCGCCCACTCGAAGGAGACCTTCGCTCGCTTGATTTTTATCGCTTTTTCTCGTTCTATGCTATTTGGTAATAGCTTTAGATTCAATTTACCCAAAGGGTAACTCACCTGTTTAACACACATTAATTTTATATTATTCTTCTTATCTCACTGAGTGAAACTGATTGTCTATTGTCCTCTCATATTCAAAAACAATGTCTTCTGTTACAATAAATAATATTTTTCTTATTTCAAAACCCACACCGTGCACGGTTGTACAGATGTTCCTTTTCGAGATTTGCTGCAATCGCCGTCTAATTGTCGAATGTTTAGTTATAACGGGCAGAAGTTGACGTTAGTTTCAGAAGAGACGACTAAAAGTGCGGCAAACAAACGTAGAATGTGTACTTCCCCTATTAGCAAGATCTTACTTTTCGAGATTTGCTGCATCTAGATTATAGTCGAATGTTTAGTTATAACAGGCAGAAGTTGACGTTAGTTTCAGAAGAGACGACTAAAAGTGCGGCAAACAAACGTAGAATTGTACTTCCCTATTAGCAGATCTTACTTTTCGAATTTGCTGCAATCGATCTAATAGTCGAAGTTTAGTTAACGGGCAGAAGTTGAGTTAGTTTCAGAAGCGACTAAAAGTGCGGCAAACGACGTAGAATGTTACTTCCCTATTAGTAGATCTTACTTTTCGAGATTTGCTGCAATCATGCGTCAATAGTGGAATGTTTAGTTAACGAGAAGTTGAATTGAATTTCAGAAGATACGATAAAGTGCGCAAACAAACATAGAATGTACTTCCCTATTAGCAGATCTTACTTTTCGAGATTTGCTGCAATCGTCTAATATGGAATGCTTTAGTTATAACGTGCAGAGTGACATTAGTTTCAGAAGATACGACTAAAGTGCGGCAAACAAACATAGAATGTGTACCTTCCCTATTAGAGATCTTACTTTTCGAGATTTGCTGCAGACTCGCTCTAATATTGGAATGTTTAGTTATAACGTCAGAAGTTGACGTGTTTCAGAAGATACGACTAAAAGTGCGGCAAACAAACATAGAATGTGTACTTCCCCTATTAGTAGATCTTACTTTTCGAGATTTGCTGCAATCGCCGTCTAATAGTGGAATGTTTAGTTATAACGTGCAGAAGTTGACATTAGTTTCAGAAGATACGACTAAAAGTGCGGCAAACAAACATAGAATGTGTACTTCCCCTATTAGTAGATCTTACTTTTCGAGATTTGCTGCAATCGCCGTCTAATAGTGGAATGTTTAGTTATAACGTGCAGAAGTTGACATTTTGGAAACCCTCCGCGCTTTTGCGCATGCGCCGCCGGAAGTTGTTTTCATCAAAATAGGGGGAAAGTGAAGAATGGAAAAATGTTTACATTTTACTGAGCGTGATCTAACAAAGAACTCCGGAAATGCGCTCATATGACTGACACCCTTTCCGGTGTAAAATCTTCCAAAAGTGGTAGTCTCGGAATCCATTGTTGAACAGTAATTGCGTTTTCTTTTAGCTGTTTTAGTAGTTTTCTTTTACCATTGGTTAATATCACCGAAAAGGTTTCCTGGCCAAAAATGGGGTCACGAATTTTTTTTCCATCCAAAAAGTTTTTTGCCAGAATAAAAAGTTCAAGAAGCCTTAGGCTGATAGATATATACATTCTTCAACAATTTGTATTTTAGCTTAAGATAAATTTGATTCCACGCTTTATCTCTGAAAAGCAAAATAATTCGATTTTTATTTCACCGAGGTATATTGATGCACAAGTGTATATTTTAGGATATATTTGAAATGCAGAGCGTGTATGAGAAACAAATATCTCGGATTCTAGTTTCAGTGTTTCGGAGTGTCTATAAAAAACCTACATAAAATATAAGTTCCGCCAGACTAGTAACCTTGCATAGAGGGTTTCGAAAGAGAGCGAAAGTTCTTGTATCATTCCCAGCACACTGTAAGAATGATCTTGTTTTTTCTTTCTTCCTTACTGAAAGCAGTATTGCGTGGTATCATATACACGCGAAAACATTCCAAACATTTCGTTTTCGTGTTCACAAACTCGATTGATGGAATATTTTGTTGTTGTTGTTGCTGGACTAATTACAGTCTTCGTTTATATAACGCCAAGAAAGAGCTGAAATAAAAAGAAATGAGTGCTCTGTGTATAGTATGCGATATTTCAAAGAGACTAAAACAAGATTAAAAAGATAAATAAATAAATCTTTACTCTATATTTTTACTTTCTCGTATCCGAAGTATACAAAGAGAAAGTATTGTAATCGTCAAAAAATTCGAACTCGAGATGTTGACGAATCTCCACGTTTTAGACCTCCCTGAGTCCGAAAAACACAATTTGGGAATTATGTCTGTCTTTGAACACGATAACTCAAAAATTATTAGAGATAGATGGATGAAATTTGGTATGTGATCTTTATACATGAGTGTTGTAGGTTTCTATTAAATTTTGGACAAATTCCGTCCACTGGAAGTCTGTCTGTTTGTCCATGTCCTTCTGAACACGATAACTCAAAATCTTAAACAGCTAGAACGACAAAATTTAGTACATAGTTTTATCATCTGGAGTGTAGATTTGTATGAAAAATGTAACAAAATCTCCACGTTTTAGACCTTCCTGAGTCCGAGAAACACAATTTTGGAATTATGTCTGTCTGTCTGTGTGTCTGTCTCTGTCTTTGAACGCGATAAATCGAAAAATATTAGAGCTACGGGGATGAAATTTGGTATGTGGTCTTTACACATAATTTGTAGGTTTTTATCAAATTTTGGACAAAATCCGTCAACGGGAAGTCTGTCTGTCTGTATGTCCGAAGTCATGCGAACACTATAACTCAAAAACTTGAATAGCTAGATGCATAAAATTTGGTACACAGTTTTATCGTCATGAATATAGGTCCGTATAAAATTTTGGGTCAAATCCGTCAAAAGGTTGACTGTCTGTCGGTCTGTATAAGCGCATCTCCAACGAGTCTGCTATCTCCACGCGCATGCGTGTTGAACGCAATCTTCTGTGCACGATATTTATTGACTCCTGCTTGGCGCTTTTTTTCATCCGATTCTCCATGTGCATGCGTACTGGTAGCAATCTGTGCACGCGGAAAGATTGTCCTTGAGCCAAGAAAGAGTAGAAATCGGTATTCATTTAATCGGAACGCATCTCTTCGAATTTGATTTTTTACCTAAATATTTTCTGATAGTCATCGGATCCTTTGTTACAATAGGTTCGAATTTTTTATCCACGCGGGGGGAGGGGAAACAGCACCTTTTTCGAGAAGTATACGAGAAAGTTTAGGGGAGACCACTCCCGCTGTTTTGGTATTGTTATTATTCCGCATTTTTTATCAGTGAAGATTCTACTCCGTTTGAGAAACGGATAATTTGTTGTCATCTCAAGAGTTTTAATATTACAAGAACTTTAAATTAATAATTGAATTTCTTAAAAATAACCATACAACTTTAACCATACGGGAGAGTTTTCGGTCTAGACAATATACGTATCCAACATTTTCAGGCCCCTTTTAATATTTTTATATGCATATTAAGGGGATATACGGCTCTTAAACCTCGAAAAAATTGGGGGGGGGGACTGTCAAATTCGATACATTATATCTCTGAAACAATACAATTCACAAACTCACTTTATTTTTCTAGAAAAATATGTTTTTTCTCTTATAGTACACACAGTAGTTTTAGTATATCGTGATTATATACTAAAATAACCAGCACATAATTTCCTACAACTTAGGTCTATACAACGTTTGCAGCAGTGCTTGTTTCTCAACTGACGAGCCGTCACTGTGTGTGAAGCTTCGAATTTCATTATTTTAAAGGCACTCAACTTCCGCTTGGAGCAAGCGTCACCTTTTGACTAATGGGTCATGCGCGAGTTGACCATTGAAATGTTCTAAATCCTTCTAAAATAGGAAACCCTATACAACATTGGCGAATATCGATCGGCGTTTCGTATTTCACATCCAGAATAAAAATAATTTTCTGAGGGCAGTTGGAACCCTTAGTCCGTTAGCCCTAACCCTATTACTTCGATGCGCCTTTTCTGAAAATCTGTTATAGATTCATGTTTGAAATTTTGTATACAAGTAAAGTATATCTTTCTCATTATACTGAAATGATTTTTTTTTAAATTCAAAAACTTATTTTTTAAAAATTTTTTTATGTCAAAACAAAAAATGTGAAAATAGCCATTTCGATGTACATTTTCTCAAAATCTGTTATAGATACATGTTTGAAACTTTTTATGGAAGTAAAGTACACCTTTCTCATTATACTGAAATGAGCTTTTGGTTAATTTTTGATTTTTTATAAATTTACAAAATATTTAATTAGACACAGCGAAATTTTACCCTATTTTGACACATAAAAAATTGTAAAAAATACAGTTTTGAGGTTTTTTTTAATAAAAAGCTTATTCCACTATATAATGATAAAGGTGTATTTTACTTGTAAAAAAGTTTCAAACATGTATCTATAACAGATTTTGAGCAAAGGTACTTCGAAATGGCCAATTTCACATTTTTTGTTTTGACGCAAAAAAATTTGTAAAAAATAAAATTTTGAGTTTTTTTTTATAAGCTATAAGTTTTTCAAAAGCTCATTTCAGTATAATGAGAAAGGTGTACGTTACTTGCTTGTATAAAAAATTTCAAACATGAATCTAGAACAGATTTTGAGAAAAGTTACATCGAAGTAACAGAGTTAGGGTTAACGAACGTAGGCACCTTAGAGGTAGAACCTTAAACTTGCACAGTAAATATGGAGCACTTTTATGGGTTAGCTATGTTTGCAATTATATTGGCGAAAAACCTTGATGAAGTCGGTCCAGTTATTGAGGCTGGGGGGATCTGTCAAAGTTTTGTATTGAGATTTCTCTCGAAAACGGAGGGAGGTGGGTAGAGCAGGCGGCCGTTGATGATATATTTCGGGGAGAGAGAGCTTTCATATATTACACATATATTATGTGGCACATTAACTCGAACTAAGGAGACTCTGTGAAGATTTTCCCGATAGAGCATATACAGTGAACTAGTGTGTTATAGATTTCTCGCAAATATTTGGGTTGGTAACGGAAGCAGGCGACCATTGATGACGTATCTAGGGCTCATGCGTATTCATATAAAATAAAAATTGGCGAAATCGGTACAGAGGTTGCCGCTGGGAGGTGCTGTTTTCATGATTTTGCCAATTACTTTAAATATATGGATAAGAAAAATTAAAGCAAATCCTGATTCTTCAAATAGTCGCTTTCAAAGCAACACCACCTATCTCAATTTTTTGAAATGTGAAAAAGGAAGAAGAACCTTAATTTTTCGCAACCCTTAACGAATATTTCTGTTTTTTCCTACATCTGATAGGTACGTGGGGTCTCATGCTAGTATCAGATGTTAAAAAAATTCAGAAATATTCGTGATTGGTTGCGAAAAATTCAATTTGTTCTTCCTCTTTGACATTTCGAAAATTTGAGATAGGAGTGTATGCTTGTAATGCGACGAAATATTTTGTCAAAATCCTGAAGTACTTTTTCAAGATACGATGTCTTTGAAACCGAGATTATATAATTGGAAACAGCTATGAAAGAAACGCAAAATAAACAAGGATGTCTTCTTAATTGTGGCCTCCGAGGTAGATCTAAGATTAGATCTCGTTCTTACGAAATGCTGATGGATGAGGTTTTTATCACAAGTGTGAGAACAATTGAAGACAAACAGTTGCGCCTTGAAGTGTCTTCAGATCAACGGATCACCTGTGATCACTGTTAGCTGCTTCAGTCGTAGTTAATTTGCTTCTTCTTTCTTTTGAAGTTTATTATAATTTTGTATTTTTTTGGAGAATTTTATGGTTAGTCGTTGTACTTAAATGAGTATTTTCCTAAAAATTTATTTATTTTTCTTCTGAAAAATTATTTGAATAATCTTTCCTCAGAATATATTTATTATTGGCAATGGTTTTCTATTTTATTATGAATGTTAGGGGCCGTTCAAATATTACGTAAGCACCCAAGGGGGGAGGGGGTTTGCGATTTGCTTATTTTTGCTGACAAGGGGGGAGAGGGAGTATGAGTGATGCTTACGTAAGACATTAAAATCACTTTATTTCCGAAAATCTCTTGTAACTTGCACAAATAATTTAATTTAAAAAAATTGAATTTGAAAAAAAAGTTAAATTTGGCAAAAGAAAATTAAACTTGATTTTTGTAAGCTTAAACTTGAGATTGTAAGTAAATTAAACTTGCATTTTTTTCCATTTTAAGCCGAGTTAGAGTTTTTTTATTTGAATTAAGTCCTAAAATTTTTTAAATTAGATTATTGCTATAATGCCTTGTAAAAAAAAGAACGTGGGGAGGTTGCAGTACTGTTCTACGTAATTATAAGAGGGTATTTATGATTTTATTTTTTTGCTTGACAAGGGGAGGGGTCAAAAAATACCAAAAACATGCTTACGTAATATTTAAACGGCCCCTTACCTGCAATGTATGAAACGCCGGCATTCTATGGAATACCTAATCATTTTATAGAATTACAAATACTATTTAGGCAAAGTAATAAATAAGGTCATAGCATAAGGCTATTACTTAAAAGACGTGCATTCCTCAAAAATACAAATGCTGCTTTGGAA
>BGPR01000282.1:374930-389366 GCA_013235015.1 Araneus ventricosus
CATATGTCGTTAAGCGGCTTAAAAGTAGCCATTGAACGATAATTATTGCAAGTGCAATGATTAAGTCTTAAAAGTAGCTTCATCGAACTTAACGCTGCACATTAGATGGGTACCATAAATGTTGATAATCGGTTCTAAAACTTCCAAACTTCACTGAGGATAAAAACTAAAAAATATTATGTATTTTCTTTTCTGCATTTTTGTCCTCTTATTATGATTCAGCAGGTATCTTCTTTGAAAAGGTTTAAATTCAGGTAAAGAACGAGTAAACTCGGTATTATAGTCCTTAAGCTGCTAAAAAGTAAAGCTATTGAACGATAATTATTGTAAGTGCAAGTGATTGCAGTCTTGAAGCAGAATCAATGAACTTAACGCTGCATACATTAGATGAGTACCTAAATGTTATAATCGTATTCTATAACTTCCAACTTCACTGAGAAAAAAAATAAAAAAATATTATGCATTTTTTTTAGATTAGCTGCATTTCTTGTCCACTATTATGATTCAGCGGTATCTTCTTAAAAACGTTAAATCATTCCTAAACAACTTAAGAAAGCCTGATTCCATCGACAATTTTTTTGCACAGTTTGACTTTCTTGCTCTTCTTATAAGCTTTTATTCAACCTGACTGTCGTGTCCTCAATTTCGAAATCGATTTCCTTACCACTTCCAATCGAGCTACAGCTTAAATTAGCACAGGTTTCAGACAATACAATATTATAAAAACATTTGCAAGACACTATTTTAAACCTAACAAATGATAAATTTTAGCCCTATATTTGACGATGTTGAAGGTGGTAATCTCATACGCAGAGTTGTAAAATACTACAGTTAACAGAGAATACTCTACACTCCGAAATGCCCCGATGAATGCAATAGCTCGTGTTTCTACGCGTCTGGTTTACTTTCTATTAGTTTGCCAACAACAGAAGTAGATATTTTTTTAATTTGTGTGAGCCAAACGTTTGCATTCAAAGAAAGTTGTGTAGATTATTCTCCTTATTTACTATTACATTGTTGATAATGCTCAGTTATATCACGATTTATGAGTTTATAAATTTTCTTCAGATCATTTTCTTAAAAAAAATGTAATTGTACATATGTATATAATAATTTTAATGCGTGTTTTATAGTGAGAATTCAATATGAATTTGGTTTAGCCTAACATGTCGTGTGTATTAGTGTCAGCTGTCACCAAAAAAGTAGAAAATAAAGTAAACAAAATTTAAGGTACAAGCATTATTCAAAATGTCTTCACATAGGGAATATACACTTTATTATATTTTTCCAAAATGAACTCGAAAGAAAAAAATACTTGATTGCAATAAAATGCATGGTTCGAATAAAAGCGTGGGCGCCTTTACCTTCTAGGAATATTCCATCTGTTTAAGGAAATATACACAAAATATAATGTGCTATATAAGGCGCTTACGCTTTTATTCGAACCATGCACTTTACTGTAATCAGAAAAATTATTTTGTACTTTTGAGTTCATTTTGATGAAATTATAATGTGTAAACGTATTTTCTCATTTAAAGTGCATTTTGAATAAAAGCTCATACCTTAAATTCTTATTTATTTATTTTTCTCCTTAACCGCAGGAGGAAAAACAAATAGATTGTTGATTCTCGGCTTTCCTATCTTAACGTCACTCGTTCGTCATCTCACCATACTCAAGTAAAACGTGATTTTAACGAGAAACCCCCTACCTAAATCTAACGTCACATATGCCCTTGAACAAAATTTGCTTGGCCATTCATATGCGCGAAGTTCTGTTCGTAACGCACTTCTACAGGGGGGACTTAAATGCCATTCCCCGAATTTGCCTAACAAGCACAGAATAAGATTAGGTATGTAAAAATGTCAAATTTGTATTTGATGCCAATAGAAATGAAATACAATTATACTAAAAAGTGAACAATTGTAAGTAAATTCTTAAAACAATTTTAGAATAGGATATAAAAAAAGTGTACACTGAATAGTGAGTCTTTTTGTTTTGTCTAATCGGACACAATCTATGTACTGCGTTGTGGTTTTTGATACAATTTTGATAGATTCGTCTAGACATCGCACGCCCGCACGCACGCACGCACGCACGCACACACGCACGCACGCACACACACACACACACACACACACACACATTGCTTTTTATACGGATAGATATATCTGTAGCAAGAAAAAAACCAAAACTTGCCAACCATTTGGCCCAACTTGCATAGACTTGCTAGAGCAACGGTTACTATTTATAGTCGATCACAACTTTAGTTGGCAGCAGGGTAGAAATGATGCGGCGCATGATTTCGACAAAGTAAATAGTCCCAAATATGCATTTAAAAGTAACTGGTGCATGTAAATAAAATTTAGTTCTAAACACAGACAATTTACCTTTTAATAAAAGCTCTGCATTTCAAACAGAAGTCTTTTAATTTTATAGAGCTCTTTCCGTAATTCCAAAACGCGTAGAAACTTGTTTGACGTCATTCACTGGCCATTTTTTATAGCTTTCTGCGTACCGTCAGTTTGGGGTTGCAATTGTCTATGGACAAGTTTTCTGCTTTGTTTATTTGCATTCAGTGCTGGGACTACGTAATTCCGGTGTAATGCTAAGTCAATGGAATCCTCAAAGCGGAAGTCAAAAAGTCCAGCAAATAAAGTCAAGGTTTTAATGTAAGTAATCAAACCAGAAAACTCGTCTATAGTAACATTACTGTTCAGATTTTGAATAAATAAAAATTTATTTGGAAGTAGGTTATGAACATACATAAACAGTTTCTGGTAGCTTTTTACTTCCCTTCAGTAAAACAGTTCCATTCGTACCCCAGTTGTATTTTTCCATATTAAAAAGCACATTTTCTTCAGTGAAGCTCTCATTATTGATACGAAACTTCTTCCCGAGTTCTAAAAGGTCAATTCTCCACAACTTTCACGTTTTTCTCTCTCCCATACTTTACTCTCTCATCCCCTCGAATTAACACACGCACACAACGCAGAAGCGCCCTCTGGTGGAGGAAAGAACCGGCACGCGCTCGTTTCCGATTTTGTGTTCTGTGTCAGTCGGTGTCTAGAGCGCGCGAAGGATCCTCTAAAAGGCGCAACCACTCGGAGAGCGAGTGTGAAAAAAAGAAAGCAACCAAAAATAAAAACTCGACTGGGAGCGGAAAAAATAAAGATAAAAAAATCAAAAGTGTTGCAGAAACTGGAAAGTTTGTTAACAGAAAGAAAAACCATTGCGGAAGCCACCAGAACCATGCGTCGGATTTTTACGGACGCGAAAATAGTCGACTGCCGGTTTTTTTAAAGGCGGATTTTTTTTTGTTTTTGCTGTTGGCATTAATTGGGATTGTTTACACCGGAAGTTATGTCCCAGTACCGGAAGGAAGGGCGACAGGTGAAAAAATGTAAGAGCGCGACGTTCCAACTGGATGGATTTTGCTACACAATCGGTGAGATAATTTTTATTGTGAATTTTTTGATTTAAGAATTTTGCAGATGACAGTTTTTTCACAATGCATTTTGTTCTGTAACTGTTTGATATTTTGCAGTGCATGATTGACTAGCAGTGGTGGGCTTTTGTTTATTAGATAAACTTAATTTTCAGTCTGCATGTTCATTTACATCGTATTTATGGAAAAGGATTTGCAAAACTTTTTAAATTTTGGATATAAACACCTATTTGCTGTTTATAACTGATATGCATATTGAACGTTGCAGTTTTAAATTTTTTAGTTATTATATTATTTAGTTATTATTATCTAGTTTTATTTTTTTAGCACAAAAAGGTTTTAAGTGAAATTCGATATTATTTTATTTCAATGAAAAATTTTTTAAAAAAATGGAATTTTTTAATAAAATTTATTGTGTAAAATATCCAGAATTTTGACAGTTAATTATTCCTGTTCTAAACCATATTATCTAACTCTCAGCTGCATTCATTTTAACTTAAAAGATACCACATTAGAAATTCGTTTTATTTCTTTGCGTAATCTTTGTAAGCATGGATTTAATTATTTAAAAAGGTCGTAAAAAATTATTCGTTTGGTATAATTTTCCACAAACGAACCGGTTTTGACACGAATTTCACGTCGAATTTTTAAAAAATAAACATTAGATTTATGAAAGCGCTTCGATATGATCGATTTAACAAAAATCCAGAATTTGTTTTATAATTTTAGCTATACTAATTATTTGTTTCTATATGCTAGAAAAACTTTAAGCGAAGTATCATTCGTGTTCACTTGCTTCTAGTACTAGTACCACCGATTATTCATTTTCGAGATAATTTTAGCGAATTTTCATTCTTTTTAAAATAAATATCAAACGCATCTATTATTATTTTTCATTGACTATACAAACTGTGAAAATGTGGTCGTTGTCAGTGTGTTAGAAGTTTTTAAAAATAAATTAATTTTGAATTATTATTCAATATTAATACTCATTTTAGTAATTTTGTTGTGTCTTACATAAAGCAATTATTTTTTTTCCACGAAATAAGAGCTGTTCCAATGCGCATGCGCAAATTGATTGCTTATGCATAATTGCGATCCGAGTTGATTTACAGAGCATTTGCTAATTTTAATTGCCAGTTTACTATGAGAATGCCTGAAATTCTGCAAGATGAGAAATGCTTTTCTTTATTGGCTTATTTCGTAAAAGTAAATAGCAAAGTTTTGATAGATTCCCTTTATTCCTGCACTTTTGATGGCTAATTAAATAGGTAATGAGGATTATAGAATTAGTTTAATAACCATTTATTATATTATTATTAGAAAATTATCCGTCATGGTATGACGGATGCAAATTACCTCTTCATTCGAGAGATTTCCCGCCAAATTTGACGTGTTTAAATAGATATATATGCGAGAGAAATGTTGAACATTGATTGAAAACAAATAAAATAAACATATGTTTTATAACAGGAAATATTTTTTTTATTTACATATTATTAACATATTTCTTTATTCAAAAAAGCTCTTGGTAAACAACATTCCGTGTGAAATATTTTTCGTTGTTTAACAATTTTATTATAATCCAATAACCATGAAATTCTCAGCTTGTCAAACGTAAGTCAAAAGTTAAAATATCAAAAGAATTCTTTTTCGAAATTCTAATCGATTCTTTGCTTGTCAAACGTTGCCAAAAAATATTATCAAATTATATCATCACGATTGCAATAAATAATCAGATGCATCGTGGCGTCCAAACTATATCACGCGCATTATATACCACTGACATAATTGACTACTTTCTATTGAAAAAACGGATATTAATTTGAAATATATGATTAATATAATTTAAAATTTCTCAGGAACTATTGGTCATAGCGAGATAAATGTTATATCAATCGATAGCAAATTTTATTTCACTATTTTCGAGCTATTAAATTTGAAATTAGAACGACAATTACTCTTTTAAATTTAAAATTACTGAAATTTAGGTTCTCTAACAATGAAATAATGCTGTTTAACGTCTCGCAGTGCTATGGCGCGAGTTTTATTGTTGGTGACGTCAGAAAGTTACCCAGACAGATCTGGGCTATTATATTAGTAATTCTCGTGAGAGTATCTACAAAGCGTTTTCAATTTAATTCGACTGACTAATGTAATATTCCGACTGTAAGAATAGTATAATTCTGTTCAAACTATTGATTTTACAATTTTCAGGATAATTATAAATAATGAGAGGTCTCTAGTATCAAACTATTATGTTTTCATTATTCATACATTTAAGAAAAACAAAGGCTGATTTAAGAAATAATAAAGCTCTGAAATCAATGTATGTGGTTTTTCTTTTACATGCTGTGAATTTATTTGCTCATTTTTTATATTTACTAGAAAAATGCATAACACTACTGAATAATATAAAATAACCTCATCTATACTTTGGATTTTAAAATGAATCTTTGGCAACAGTTAATTTGTTAGTAACTGATGCCAAAGTTACTAGCAAAGGAAATACGAAAAACTTTAGAATTAAGAGACAAGAAAGCAGTTCAGCAGGCATTCAAACAATCGACTAGTCGTAACTTTTATATCGTTCGTAATGTGTGATTAAATTTAATGTAGAAGTAACTTTTTAACGAAACACTTAATTTATAATGCATTTAAGTGTTAAAATTGAAAACAATTTTTTAAACCTTTTTAAGACAAAATTTTTTTATTTGAAATTAAAAACCGTTTCATTAAATATTATTATCTTTAAAGTTTAGTCCGCTATTTACTAAAACATCATTTTTTTATTTTATAGATATAATTTTATTATTTTATCAAAAATCAAATGCGATGTATTTATAATTTTATTTTTAAGTAAGTGTCTTGCAATTATCGTCTTAAAATGGCATAAATAATGGTTATGTTGGTTTACAGGAAATGAGCTTAGAATTTCAGAGGCAAAAAAATTAAATACTTTAAATATTATATTTGATATATAATTTATAAAATACTTTCAATAATTTTGTTACAAAATCACTACGGAATACATCTAGGATATATATATATATTTTATAATACATTTCTCACAACAAACTTCTTTTCTCTTGTTCATTAATATTGCATTTTGTGTAAATGCTCAAAAACTAAATTATTGCAAATGGCGACAACTTAAACTCCTTAGAAGTCATCAGGAAATAGCATTTTCTGCGAAATCAGCTTACTCATTTATAAAAGATGCATGACGGTATATGGCAGGCGATTTTACTACTTGTTCTAAATGAGATGATGATAGTAGTTTCATATTCCGTGCATGAAATTTGATTTAGTCTTACCGTTATTGTACGTTCCATTTTGCCATTAGATTTTTGAATTCGTTTAAATAGCGAAAAGCTTTGTGAAAATAGAGATGTACAGTTTCATTTAGAAGTCGTCTATTTAATATTTATCATTTTAAGGCCTCTTCAGTCATTGCTTGCAGACAGTAGTTCTGCATCAATGTTTAATGTTTATAATTTATGATCTGTGTGTAATATGTCTTAAAAATGCATGTTGTTTTTTTGTTTTTTAAAAATACAAGTCAGAAGATTAGTAATAGAGGCATCACAGCAATTTCAGGTATCTTAAGTATTAAAATGTTGGCGAATATCATATTTCCACTATGTTCTTACCATAAATCTTTATTTGTTGTAAGCTTAACGAAAGTTATCAAATTAAAGCTCAAAGTGTTTTCTGTGACAAAGTTTAAAATGCGACGAAATTGCTACAAAATGTAACATGCGCCTTAAAATTTTAGTTGGGACTTTCCACTAGAGATTTGCACTCACATAATTTTGCAGGTGATAGACTATAAAATTTATACTACACGGATACCTTATAATTTACTCACATTTTTTACTACATGTCTTTGGAGACCACCTTTTTTGCAGGTAAAAGTGACTGACTTTCATTTTAATTGAATCTCTTATGCGTAATTTGATATCCATGATCCTCTTAACAAAGTACTTTTCAATTTGTAATAGACATTTAGCACTTAAACGACCCTAATGGTGTCAACTGTCCTAATAGACATTTAAGACATACTTTTACAGTAACGTTGCACTTGTCCTGTTCTCCGTGCACTTAAACGACCCTAATGGTGTCAAGTCACATGGAATAACTGTCCTAATAAGACATTTAAGACATGCTTTTACAGTAACGTTGCACTTGTTCTCTTCTCCGTACGCTTAAACGTCCCTAATGGTGTCAAGTCACATGGCATAACTGTCCTAATAAGAAATTTAAGACATGCTTTTACAGTAACGTTGCACTTGTTCTGTTCTCCGTACGCTTAAACGTCCCTAATGGTGTCAAGTCACATGGCGTAACTGTCCTAATAAGACATTTAAGACATGCTTTTACAGTAACGTTGCACTTGTTCTGTTCTCCGTACGCTTAAACGTCCCTAATGGTGTCAAGTCACATGGCGTAACTGTCCTAATTGTACAGCAGTCATAAGCGAACATTTAGGGCAGTATGTTTGGGATAATTATCTTGATACAACTTGAATGTGTTTTGAATTCCAAGTTTTTGGGCAGATATTTTCAAGTTTTCTTTCAGGATACTTATATTGGTCCATATTATTTTCAATGAAACTGAATTTTCCATGCCAGAAGCAGCAAAACATCCGCAAACCATTATGCCTCCACCTCCATGTTTGACAGTTGGCAATATTGTTTTCGGACTGAGCTCTTCCTTGGGCTTTCTCCACACACTTATTCGCCCATCAGACCTAAATATGTTAAATTTTCATTCATCCACAAATATGACGCTTTCCCAAAACGATGTATCTTTATCTACCATGGATTTTGCAAAATCCAGACGTACCTTTCTTGTTCTTTCATTAACGAAACATTTTCTTCTGGCAACTCTGCTGTTGTACCCGTATGATCTAATAACTCGTCTAGCAGTTTCAGGGTTTACTTTTATTGCAAATATTTTCTCTAATTCTGTTGTAAGTTTCACTGCACTAAGTCTTGGATTTTTCCTGATTTTATGCATGATAAAACTTCATTTCCTGGGAGTTAGCTTGTGAGGAGCTCCTGATTTCAATGCATTTTCAACAGTTCCACGTAGGTTCCATCGTTTTATAATAGCAAAAACAGTTGAATGACCTACTTTAACAAGTTTTCCGACAGTTATGATGCTTTTACCATCTTTGAAATGTTCGATGATTAAATTGATAATAGAATTTGTTGTAACTTTGTAACGCCCGGCCATGTTTACTTCAAATATAGAAATGTAAACAAAAAAAACTAGTTGAATCCATGCCAAAACGTATTAAAAGTGTAATTTCAGCTAACGGATACCCAACAAAGTATTAAAATATTTGATTATTTGCATATTTTTGTTTATACATTTGTTGAATTTTCAAAGTGTCCAATTACTTATGCGAGATTGTTTTCAACATTTTCTCGGTAAATTAATTTTTTTCAAAAAATTGTATTGAATTTATTTTCATTACAACATGTAGGTTTTATTGTAGACAAAAGAAAGCTTATATGAAAAAATTTTGAAGTAAATCCTTTAATATTTGGATGATCTTTTTCATAAGTAAGTTTCAAAAACACAAGTGTCCAAAAACAAATGTGAGCCACTGTATTTACATTATACGAATGTTTTCCTGCTAAATACACATGCAATATCTTTATTCCTCAGCAACATTGCGTCATTTAGAATACCTTTGGTAAAAATATTTGTCTGTTATTATCTGTCTTATCCCATTAGAATAATTCTGAAATGTGTATGGAGTTTTGTTCTCAAAGACAATTTGTCATTGCTAAAAGCACCACAACCTTGTATTTAAGACTGTATAAATTAACTGTATAAATTTTTAACTGTATAAATTTTTAACTGTATAAATTTTTAAGATCAACAAGGAATAAAGTTTCAAATTCTTCTACAAACATTGTCTTTAACATTAAACGATACATTAAATATCAGCTTAAATATAACATTTCATCTCGTTCAATTCTGATATTTCCTTATAACAATAAAATCCTTTAAGTATCAAGTAAATGATTATACAAAATTTATATTTATATCTCAAAGTATATATGTGATATTTTAATTTTTTAACTTTCCTAAATAATCTTAACGACACCTCATTTTAAATACATCTACTTTCATCATAATAAACGCACTACAACTTTCATTTCAAGTCACGAGTTCTAAAGGGGAAATTCCCTCTTCTGGGTACTTAAGCGTTCTGCGCATTCATTTCTGCCTTTTTCACGCCAGCATGTAAGCTTTCAACAACAACGCGCCGCTCGGGCGTAAACTTCTGAATTCTGGTCATGGAGCTACGTAAAAATTAAATACTTTACCTATGAAGAAATAACGCCTGATGCCTCAATAAAAGAAGATTTAAGCAAATATTGTCTCTTCCATGATCAAAATGGACTGTCTTTCACCTTTTTAAAGCCTGATCTTATATATGTTTATCTATCAGCATGGTTTCGTGGTTTCAATAAATATTAAACCCTTTTTAGTCAAGAAATTTAATATTGCTATTAATTCTAATAAGTTCTATTTTCTTGCACTCTGATCTAAGTATTTTCATATTCTGAAATGTTTGAAATTGGTTTTAGTATATTTTGTAACCAAATATGCATTTTAAGAAGTATTTCTGCTATGTATTTTATTAGACAACACAATGCAATGAGAATAGCATGTTTTACTCTCTGTTTTAACTCACAGTATACCAATCTTCTCTTTCGTGTGAAAATAATTAAAAATAATTTATATTTTTAAATATGAATTTGTTCTCCACTCTTCGGTTATTTCAGTTCAACTTCGAAAATTATGTTACAAAAAATGAAGTCGACATAACATAAATGAAGAGATGAGTGGATGAACATGTTAAGTGACAATTAAGCGAATCTGAGAAAACGAGCGTTAAAGTTTAGAGGTTACATTTTATTGTTTTTTCCCTCAATTTTTACTGTTCCTGACGAAAGGGCATTCAAAATTTCTTATGTTTATGGACATGGCTATAGCTCTTTTAATCATAGAGAAATTTAATAATCTTTTGCGCTTAACATGTTCTTCCATTCACACGCCATAAAACTTCTTTCGCTTAGTTGTGGAAGAACATGATAAGTGTCTGCTTATTTCTGCATCAACGTATAGTGGTAGATTACATACACACGCATAATAATGAAATGGCAAATTTGTATCACTAAAACTATATATAATTCCATTAAAAGTTGAAAAAAAACAAATTAAGCAAATTCAATGATGAAATAGCACATACACACACACACAAATTATATTATTTTTTAAAAAAAGGAAGATTTTTTCTAAGTTTTTAATTTTTTTTTTGCAATTTACTTTATTTAGTATTAGTTGTCAATAACAGGCATAATAATGATAAGCAAAATTGTATAAATATAAAACTGTACATATTTTGAACACAAGCTGATCATGAAAATTTAAGCAAATTGGATGTTGGAGCAGCATTAAAATATATAAAATAATATATAAGTTAAACAATAAATAAAAATGAAGATCAAACCCATTGAAGAGTGTTAATGTTTTGTTTCTGAATTAATGATTCATATAAAAATTTATATTCATGTTGATAAGAGAAGCTGTTGTTCTATGTTTTCTCTCTTTTCTGCTGTCAACTTCTCTTCGTCATCGGTTGTCCTTTCCAACTCAAAATCTCCAATTCTGACGAATTTTTTTGTACCCCTTATCTGCTTCCTGGAGTCAACTTTTTAAAAAGGTGTATCAGGATCATAATAAATCCTTGCTATATTCTTTCTCTATGTTTATAATTTCGCATTCGTTATTTTTATCGAATTTTTTCATAATAATATTCTTCCATCATCATCATAATAATAATATATCCGTTGTCCGAAGACCATCGCTTGTTTCTTCTTTGTGAAAATGGAATTTTAACATTCATTTTTCATTTAATTACTTGTATGTTTTGAAATTTTGCACAATTGTGTGTTCTTGATGATAATACACTTTTTAAATATTTTCAGAACTTGATTATCAATTGATCGCTTAATATAATTAAATTTTTGTTCCATAATTTGAGACAAGATTTCATATTACTTATAATAGTAAAATTAATAATAATAATAGTCGTAATAATACTTATAATAGTAAATTTAAATAAAAGACTAAACAATAGAAAATAATTCAAATAAGGAAATCTACTTTTTAGTGCAGTAATGAAACCTTAGTTTTTTTAAAAACTTATTTAATATTATTATCTCTTAACTTGATTTACTTTCATAAAAATATTTCTCGTTCTACGAAGTTCCCTATTTAATATATTTTTGCATTGAACAGTCTAGTGATATCCGTAAATCTTTCTTCAAAGCGTTCTTATCAATGTCTTGGGACCACGGAATTGAATGTTATATAAGTATTTAAAGTTTTAATAAAAAATTAATATTGTTATTAACATACATGAAACAAGTCAAGTTAATTAAAAATTTGTACAAATAAAAGGCAAAAACCCAATTAGTTAAACAAACTGAGTTAAAGTGATCAGTTAAAAAACAGTAATTGATTTCCTGATTCAATTTCATAAGAATCAATTACATCAGCAATGCTAAAGTGAATCATTATTGAAAATAAAAAAAAAAATTACGAGTTTCAAAAATTCTTCAACTTAACTTCAATTTTCTATTTTCTTTGTCACGCAATGCCAATTTAATTTGAATTCAATTCAATTTCAATTCAATTTTTTAGATCAGATGGAAAAGTTGTAAAGAATAAACGCGAAAATTTCTTATAAAAGCAAACGATTTCTATTTTCGCATTGTCTTGTCAATATTTTCATTTGCATTAATACGATTTCCCGCGCTGAAAACGATTCAGCTTTAATGGAAGTAGATGTAATTTTTGATAATAAACGTAGGAAAAGTACATAAATTGTACTTATGATCAATATCAATCACTAAAAGTATCTCTAGATCAACTAATAGGCATTATAAAGTTATTTGACTGAAAAACAATATTCAAATCTATCGATGGCGGCTGAATGATAGAAAACGATACTGACACATAAGGTTCAAGAAAACGACTAAAAAAAAATTCCAATCAGAAAATTTTTAAAAATGTGCTAAGCTGGCAAAAACTAAGGACTAGCCTACAAAATTGGGGAGTATTGAAGAAAAATTCTTTTTTCTTCTCATTGTAAATTAGAAACATATACTTTAAACTCATTTTTCTCGAAATGTGATTTTTTGCAAAATTTTCATTTTTCAAACACGATAGTTAAAATTCAACTTAAAATATCCGTCTCAAATTTGGCATACATATTATTTATTATATTGTCTAGGTAATGAACCAAAATATAAGTGAAATAATGCTCCATTAAATAGTTATGTATCTTTTAAGGTTTGAAAATGGCCAAAATTCTTTAAAAATTCATGATTTCATACTAAAACTGTTATAATTTACATGTTTTTAGATACATTGCAAAACTTTTGCTTCAGGACCTAGCCAATAGTTGAAGGATATGCTAAAGGATTTATCATTCTGATCATTTCTTTTTGATCGAGGGTGTTTGAAAAAAGGTCAAATTTAGTGCAAAAAAATCTAAGTTTTTTCAAATTTTTAAAAATATATTTAATTCATTTAACTTTTTTCTATGATTTATTAAGTTTTAACATAAATGTCATACAAAAATATTGCTTCAAATATCATTATTTTAAAAAAAAGGCCTCCGAACGTAGTCGGATACCTGAACATGTTCATCCACTCAGCTCTTCAAATATGTATTTAAAATTAGAGATAGTTGGCAATAAAAAATGTCCTTTGCAATTTGTAAAACGTTCTCATTTCATTAGAAAGGAAGTCGTGGAAAGGAATTGTTATTCAAAATCATGTATATCATTGAGGCATTTTAGAAAAAAATTCCTAAAGCAACGAGATGTGTATAATATCAGAAATTAGTAATAATTTATATTATTAAACGAAATATACCTTTAAAAAATGAGAATGTGTTATGAGGGATAATTCAAAAACTATCATTTCTTAGAATAAATTGGTGAATACATTTTTGAAAACAGGACACTTAATTTCGCTCATTATATGATCTGCTCTCTTTAAAGTTAGAATTTATTTTAACAATGGATTATAATGATGGATAGTTTAATGGAGAATCTCTTCAATTTAGAATAGGCTGTTAATTTCTAATACCCAAATGAACATAGAATGGAACATCATTTGCAGGAAAATTCATCCTTTTACTCGAAAGTTTGAAAATCTAATTAATTAGCGACGTTTGTGGCGTCATAATTAATCTCTTCACACTCGAGATGCGTTCAGTGTGCCTCTAACTGTTAGTTAATAAAGATAGAATTCTAAATCGAATTTCGTTCCAGAAGTTTGCTTTGCATTATGTAACGTTTTACTGGCTTAATATAGCAACTATGAGGAAATTAAGAACTGAATACAAGTATTAAGAATAATGCTTAATTCTTTATTCACCAATTGTTTTTTGTTTCAACTATGAGGAAATTAAGAACTGAATACAAGTATTAAGAATAATGCTTAATTCTTTATTCACGAATTGTTTTTTGTTTATTGTTTTTAATGTTTTTCAGATTTTTGTTAGGTAATTGGTAACAAAACTTTAAATAGATTCTGTTATGAAATCAGGAACAAATTACCATATTATAGATTTTGTGTTCAAGATTGTAAATTTTAGCTAAGCTTATATAATTTGCAAAATTGAACCGGATTCAATTTTGGTTTAAAGACCACATACCAAATTTCATTTGTCCATCTTGTTCCGCTTTTGAGTTTTAGAGTTCTTAGATTCAGACAGACATAATTCCAACAAAGTTTTCTTTTCGACTCTGGAAGGTCTAGAACGTGAATGTTCATTATAGTCTCGAGGCTCGAAATTTTTGACGATTACACTGCTTTCCCTTCACATGCACTGTATAAAGCAAAGGAAATGTTCTTCGCTCGACTTTCTCGCACTGTATAAATCAAA
>BGPR01000282.1:389376-422165 GCA_013235015.1 Araneus ventricosus
CTCGCACTGTATAAACCAAAGGAAATGTTCTTCGCTCGACTTTCTCGTATCTCTTTCCACAATATGGCGTGTATTGTGTCGCAGAGAATCAATTATGCATTTTCAAACAGTGTCTATTTTCCTTCACCGATTAGAGCCGAAATTTGTCATTGATCCACAATTTCGTGTAAAATTCTCATAATGAAATTCCAGCAGATAACAAGTTCCGTTTTTGAGTTATTGCGTTCAAGTGCAAAGAACAGTAAAGCAAAACTGCCTTCCTTTTACGGAATTCGTCTAAGATTTGAAAGAAATTTACAATTTTGGTGTAAAGACAGTACACTAAATTTCATCCTTCTAGCTTTGTTGGTTTTTCAGTTATCATGTTCAAATGCAAACGGACGATGAACAGAAAAGACTTTTTTTGAAAAAAAATCACCCAAAATTTCATAACAATCTACAATTTTGGTGTAAAAACTACATACCAAATTTCATATTCCTAGTTTATTCCGTGTATTGAGTTCCCAAACATACAGTCATAATTCCAAACATGCTTTTTTTCAGACTCGGAGATGTCTAAAACGTAGAAATTCATCAAACTACAGAGGTTGAATTTTTTGACGATTACAAAAATTTTCTTTTTATATTTCGTATGCGAGATAATAAAAAAAATCAACCATGTTTAATAGTTGCTCAGTGTAAATATGAGAGCTTAGGATATCTACCAATTTATTAGGAACAGATCCAATGAAATAGTTGCTCAATGTAAATATGAGAGCTTAGGATATCTACCATTTTATTAGGAACAGATCCAATGAAACTGCATTACATACGGCTTGGTTCAATAACCATCTAATATTATATGTATATACGAAATCGATGAACGTCGTTAACTGTAGTTATAAAGCTCCGGTTACTGACCAGCGGTCATAACGAAAGGTTATGTGTTAACAAGATTTAACTATGAAACAAGCCAGTGGAGAATCCAGGATTTGGTTTGGGGGGGGGGGGCTTAGGTCATAAAAATTTTGGATCGTCGCTACGAATGTCAAACCTCATGGCTTATGGAAATAAAAGACTTTAACTTAGCAGACAATATTCACCTGGCAATAAGAATCATAAAGAACAATACAATACTTTCGATAATTTAATAAAAAATACAATGTAATAACGAGCCAAAAATGTCTTCGACCGCGTCAACGTTACAAGTGCAAATGGAATGATTAGAAAAGTAGGAAAATTTTTCTAGCCTTTCAAGCCAGAAAGCAATTTTGTCACGTTTTTATTATTTTTTAAAGGAAAATTAAGAACAAACAGTTTTAGTGATTTTAAATGAAATCAAGAATTATGGCTTAGCTCTGGGGAGGAGCTGCAGCCACATAGTCCCCCCCCCCACACACACACAGGATTCGCCAATGAAAAGAGCCGTTTCAAGACTCAATATGGCCTATGGCCTTTAACTTTGCTGTGGTACAGAAGAGTCCTTCTAATCCGAACTCCGCTTGTCCGGACATCCGATAATCTGGACAGTATATTTTTTTAAAAAAAATATCAGGATATATTGATTTTAATGAGAGATCAGTACGAAAATAATAATGCGCATATCCTGTTACTAAGCTGTGTTAATTAAGCTGTAGGTAAAGTTGCATGTCTTTATGAAAAAAAACCCTTTGGTTTTTATAGTTTTACACATTTAAAACTTGTATTACTTGCATTTTAAGGCAAATTCCGTTTTCGATGATCCGGATAGGGTCCGGTTCCGTCTAGTCCAGATTACCGGGACTATACTGTAGCTTGGAAATTGAACAAGCCGTAGAAAATTTAAGCATTTGACCATTACCGCAAATGAGTTTACTATACATTTAATCGAATTTTACTTTATTGTAAGTTTTATGATGATTAATGACGAAGAATCAATAGGCAATGATTTTATACTGTAGGGGTAAATCAATCCCGTTTCAAGTGAGATCCTATCAGTGTGTTAGTGTCTAATTTAAATAAATATAACAAATGTACCGACTGACATAAATTTGATTTACAGGTTTCAACTCATAAAATTGAAAATATGATGGTTTTAAATCTTTGCTAATTAATCCCTCAAGATGATAAGAATTCCCAAGACATGCAGAGATGTGTGTATAGAATGGCTGGAGATATTTTGAGGAAAGTTTATACACATGTTAATCATTCAGCGACTAAAAATGCCGCAGGATTAAGTCAAACTTAACCCTCTCATTCTGGACAGGGTGGGAGTGAATTGTTGAAATAAACAAAAGAATTAAGTGACTGATTAGCGTGAAATTTTGTTGACATGTTTCACGCTGCCAAAATAAAAATAAAATAGAGGTAAATCATGGGTCAATCCAGGATAAAATTGGGGCCGTTTTTCGGCCCCTTAACAAAATTCTACTTCATATAAACGGCCCCTTAACAAAATTCTACTTCATAAAAACGGCCCCTTAACAAAATTCCACTTCATGAAAACGCCCTTCACAAAACTCAAATTCACGTAAAATATAGAAATATGAGTGCTAAAATTGAAGGTTTTACATGATAAAAAAATTTTTTACAAAAATTTTTTTTCACAAAAATAATTTTTTTTTTACAAAAATATTTTTATTTTTCACAAAAATGGGTCGCTAAAAAAACCTGGATCGACCCCTATAAATATTCTCTAATTAGTCCGTTAGGGTAAGGACCTCCCCGGATGTAAGCCACAAATAATCTCTGAATCATTAGATATATCAGCAAACTAAAAAAAGAAATCAGATTCGAGCAAAAATTTGATACTCAGAACTGTGAAAAACTCTGATAGTAAACGGGAATAATGGTCGATCACTGATCTTTTTTTAAGACGCGGCCATCATATCTTTTTTACACTGTCCAAGAGGGAGAGAAACCAATAGTATCGGACAATATAAAGAGAGAAAAATATCACACATTCCATTTGACTTTCAAACCCTAAGTCCTTTGTAATACCACCAAAATTTCCACCTCATAACTTTTATCCAATAAACCTCTTATCAAAATACATCGAATAAAAAAGAAACCGAATCTTCTCTTTGCAAAAATAACATGTTATGTCCTACCCAAGAACAATTGCAATTCTTGGATTCCCCTCACGTCTGGGCCCTGCAAGTAGCAAGAAAGATAACAGTAAGGATAAAACGGTCTTTTTTGAAATATGCTTCCATCACACCATTTTCCGCTTTGCTCGAAGATGGGGGGAGGGGAATAAATAATAAAATGGATGGTTCTTGCAATATTGGGGACAGAAGTTCGGGCCAGACATCTATTTCTCACGCAATCGTTGAATCTGTCTTCCTCTTAAAAAGCAGTATTAAAGATTTCGGGTTTTGTTTTTATCTGTGGGACAATGGCAACGAAAAATCTTCCGTTATCTAATTGACTTAATAGTTGTGAAGAAACTGTGCCACTATAATTTGCTTTCTTTCAGAATTGGGAGAATTTTCTGTTTCTTGGGTACTGGTTAGTGGAGATGTGTTGAATACGAAATAGAGTTTAGCTAGTAGAGAAATTTTATTTATAATTGGGTTTTTTCATAATTATTATAGATCTATCTTGTGTTGCATTTGAAATCTTGAAATTGTGGATACTATTTTGTTGTCACTGTTTATCAAGTCGTTAGTACCCAATTTATTTTAAAGCATAGATTTCAGTAATTAAAAAAATATTTAGAAGACACCACCACCACCGAAGATATTAAGATAACTGTGAATTAAGATTAAATTCCTCAAATTTTTCGAGTGGGGTTGTTAGGAAAATTATGAAAGAATCGGTAGAAAATCAGTTAAGAAACTTATTATAGATATGTGTTAAAAGATATTTTACATATAGTAAAATATCAAAAACAAAAACTACTTTCGAATTCCTGAAAAATCTATCTAAATACAGAGCCGGCCCCTTTTATATAGCGAACACAAAATGTCGAATATCTTCCGATCT
This sequence comes from Araneus ventricosus, assembly GCA_013235015.1. NCBI lineage: Eukaryota > Metazoa > Arthropoda > Arachnida > Araneae > Araneidae > Araneus > Araneus ventricosus. The sequence continues at coordinate 393,322 of BGPR01000282.1, forward strand.
CTTAAAGGTCGATTAACCAAAATTGATAGCTTGGGGATTTTTTTATTAGAAATTTATTTATGCCATCAGAAATGGGTGTTGCCATTGTAAATTTTGAAGTTAGTGCAATTATAAATATATAGACGACCCCTTATGAAATTTTGGATATGGAATCGTTTAGTAGACGTTACTTCCTGAAATTTGGTACCTTTTGTTTTAATTTCCGATGAACGATGACAGAATAATGCTGGGTGGTTCGTTTTTTCCCCCCTCGACTGCACAATTGAGCTATAATACTCAGTCTTGTGTATTTTGAAAAAGATGGCTAAAAATATGCACACTCTAAAAAATGTTTATTTATGGTTAAGTTTATATAATTTTGTCCTGCAATGATTTTATGCCGCAATAATACTTTTTCTAAAGTATCTTTTTCAACAGTTTCTTACTCTATATCATCATATCGTTTTCAATCAAAATCGCTAAAATTATTTTTATGATATAAATTTAAATTTTATCGATCATCGTAAAACAAAATCCCCGAGACATGAATGGAATCTATCTGTTCATGTGGATCACAGTCACATCACAGGACAAACATAAGTTCACGTTATCTTACGCTGTGAAGTGACTTCAAGTTCTTTTATCTCCCAAAACATGCGCAGTGAATTCGAAAACAAAACTGTTGTGACGTACTTAACGTGTACTGATCGTTTCAAAATCCCGACACCAGCACTTTTGGACGATTTTACTCCAGGAGGAGGTGACAGGCAATGAGTAAGATGAATAGGGGAAAGTCGGGTAAGGCGACGAAGAGTCTAAGATGACGAATTGGATTTTTCTCGAAAATTACGCTAGATGGCAGCCCGATCCTGCATCATCAGAGACCTCTAGTGGCCATCTACCCGTGTCACACCAAAATATTTCACCCCGTTATTTCTGTGATTCACAGTACGCAATAATGTATTTTTAGTTGTTTCTATGAAATTTTTGGTTGTTACTTGGTAATGGATAGAGTTCACGGAGTAAATATTTTTGATTTTTACATGTGATATTCGCGGACAGCTAATCAAAACGAGTTCAATGATGTATTATTTTAATTTTTCTGATGAGCCGTTATCCTTCAATGTTTTTTTTAATTAAAAAGGCGAAATCGGGTAAGATGACGAATCGGGTGGAGGGTAAGATGACGAACCCCTTCACGCTGATCCAGGAGCTCGTCGTGCTACCTGAATGCCACCTGCCCCTCCTGCAACTGACTGGCACTCCAGGGGAAAATGAGCTTCTCATTAATAAGGAGATAGAGGAAAAAGAAGACAAACGAAAACTTTGACAGCTGAACAACGCTGTAGTTAATAAGACTAAACGCAACAAACTTACAAAAAATTCTACAAAAAAGAAGAAAGTAGCTATGTAACACCTCGACTTATAATATTCTGAGTCTGAAGACTCAATTCATTCATTTGAATTTCCTTACGTTGACGCTAATGGCAATCTGGTCCCAGAGGTCCTCGATAATGAAGGATGCATCATTTGCAGTGAGTAAGGAAACACGGAATTGGGATTCCAGTGTTTTATATGCAAGCTTTGGCACCATTCCACCTGTACTGGCTAAGACAAAATACAAGCTCATGGCGATGCGATTTTTGTAATTAATTTCATTTCTTATGGTTTGAATCATCTCAATGTAATATATTAATTAATATAATGTATCAGGGTCCGAATTTTTCGATTAAGCGTTTGCAGCAGCATTGATTCACTTTCAGGTTTATGCAAATTAGGTATTCGTCATCTTACCCGACATGGTTCGACGAAATTGACTTTTATTTCTAAAATGAAATTTTGGGGTCTTAAATCTGATGATAAAAATTTTAAAATATCGCTTTAAGATAAAGAGTTGAAGAAGATTTTGGCGAAAAAATAATCCTCCAGCAACATATAGTGAGGGCAGGAAAAATCCCCAAAGCTTAAGGTCGCCATCTTACCCGACTTTCCCCTACATTTTCGGAGTTATTTGTTAGGTCACGCTACATTTGCAAAAATTTCCCCCTCCATTTTTCACTTTCCCCTATTTTAGTGAAAATAACTCCTCTTTGCGCATGCGGAAAAGCACGGAGGGTTTCGGAATCTGAGAATGTACAATACCACTTGAGCATAAATTCCCTCCATTGTCCACTGTTGAGGGATTTCACTAAAGTTCTGACGGTGAGTGACAATGCGGAGCCGAATCTATTGTGACATCACAATCATTCCTCATTAGCATTCAGCTGCACGCTGTGAAATCGTATGTAAATACATTCACAATTCGGCTGCTCTGATTGATTTCTGATAATTCCCATCAATAAGATCCTCCTCCTGCTGTAATGCAAGCACATTGTCGAATCTACTATCGAAAATATAAGTAATACGTCATTGATAAATATGTGAATGTTGATATATGCGTCGTTCGAAATATAAGAAAATTTGCGATTTCAAGCAAGTACAGACTAATTTTATAAGTTGAGCCAATCAGACAATCTGAAATAGTAAAATGGTTACCTACTAAGATAATTTTAATGAAGGACGAGTAGAAGATAATGAAACATCCCATTAATAGTTTTATAGAGTTGCTGTCACTCATCATCGGCGGGTGAAACAAATTAGTAGTTGAAACCCAGTTTCGTAATGGGGCTGTCGAATTTCGAATCTTGATTCAATTATATTTTCACTTGTTATAAGTTGAGCTTCCACTTCTTGGCCACTCAGAATGCTCATATAGATTCACAGTTAAGCTTCCACTTCTTGGCCACTCAGTGATTATATAATATTGATCAAAAATATTTCTCGCACTTTATTTTTATATGCCCAATTTGTAAATCTTACCCAGTATTCCTATTACAAAGTGTGATTGCAATTCATTTTTTTACGTTCTAGTCCAAGTTATCCATTTCATCCATTTATTATTTTTTATTTTATTTAACTTAAACAGAATTTCCAATGTTATAGATTTGGTAAGCTGACCTAAATTTCTTTCATAGTTATTAAAGTTCTCTATATTCATCATACGTGACTATATATCACTTTTGTTTGTCTACCATATAAAAGTATCCACTTTCTGTTTTTTAACCAGTTGTCCATGAGGGCACCGTCTAGTGCCTCCCCGACAACTTTACACTGGTGAACCCCGAATGCATATGACCAGATAGAGTCACAGCACTACTCTGCATGGAAGCAGTACATGAATAGAAACCTAAGCTTCAGATGATTACGAAGTGGTGGGAAAAAATTTACCTACTGAATTGGTGCTTGAGATGGAATTTGCTTCTAATATTATCGTTCAATTAATATGGCTTTCGATGGAACTTTATTCAAAATTTTGGTGGTAGTTTTGTTAAGCTTCCATTCTTGGCCACTCAGAATGATCATATAGATTCCCAGTTAAGCTTCCACTTCTTGGCCACTCAGAATGCTCATATAGAGTNNCAGTTAAGCTTCCACTTCTTGGCCACTCAGAATGCTCATATAGAGTCACAGGGACTCTAAACACGCGGATAAGAGATGATGTTATGTCTGTTTAGACTGGGTGGTTGTTAAAACTCACTGCATATCCAAAAATTCGATAAATATCGGAAAATTCGATGAAAGAATATAATTCGAATTTTACTCATTAACCTGAGAGGACGCGCTAGGGTCATTTTATGACCCCAAGCCCTCGGGAAACTCCCATTCCTAGAAAACTAGCCACCTGTTCATTCCTTTCTTATCAGTAACTGAGTGAGTCACCCCTCTGAAATTTCTGAGTATTTAGAAAGTATTTTCGGAATTTTTCGTCCTCTAAACACGTTAATCAGTTAGTGGGGTTATTGAATGACCCCGCGCGTCTTTCCGTTCGTTCCACAGACCACTTATTTCACGTGGCTGATACGGTCGGTTCGTTGTTTTCCTTGCCGAATTGAAGTATTTAACTGTTTCTCACAATGATGACTCCATACGAAAGAGAAATGGAGCGTTTCGGTTACCTTCTTGCTGAAGTTGAAACTGATGAAGATCCAGATTTTGACGATGAACCTGAGGATGTTTTAGAAGAGATTTTTTCAGATCATGAAAGTTTCAGCGAACATGATACGGAATCGGAAGAGGACGGAGATTCTGGAAATGAAGATGTGAATAACTTGGAATGGTTTTCATCATAAGAAGTTCAGTGGAGGAAAACAAAATTTAGGCAGAATATTCGTATTCGTTGTCATGATATTGTGTCGCACTTACCTGGAACAAAAGGACCAGCGAAAGATGTGACAAGCCCTGTGAAGAGTTGGGAGTTATTCATCAACGGTAACATGATACTGTTAATTGTAGAGTGAACAAATAAATTTATCGAGAAATGTGCACAACTTTTCAAGTGAAAGAGATACAAGAAAACCGGACCATCTAGAAATCCGTGCTTTATTAGTGGATAATAATGTAGATTTGATTTGTGTTGAGCACTGTATTATTAATGTCTGAAAGTCAAAAGCGTCATTTTCCCAATTAAACATATAATGTTTTTAGCAGCGCAGGGTTGAATTTCAGTTTGGGGTCATTCTATGACTCCCGCGTCTTAGAGTTCGCGAGTCCTCTTGGGTTAAACTTCTTGCTTTTTGAGTTATTTTGCTCATATACACATGAGCTGATAGACCTCTTATCTTTTTCTTAAGGTTATCAATTTTACAAATATCGACAAATTTGGTTTAAAGTCAAAGAAATTTTATCCATCTACTTCAGAGGTTACCAACTTATGGTATGCATACCAATACTGGTACGCGGTGGACCAGTTAGGGGTACGCGAAAGTGATCTTGGTAACTGCGAAAAACTCAAAACGTAAGGGATTAAAATGAATCTAGTATTTTGTTTTTCCAAGTGCAAATGCAAGTCTGAAAGTCTATTCACAAAATAAGAAAAAGACAGGAGTAGATTAAGATAGTAGATTGTCGATAGTTGGTTGTCATCAGTCTCGTCCACTATCAATCATATTGCAAGATTATACGTGAATCATCCAAGAATTAGAAAAAGCTGCAGCTTTACAAGGCATTACTGTGCTTTTTTTACTTTCTCGTATACGAAGTTTACAAAGTGAAAGTATTGTAAATGTCAAAAAAAAAAAAGAAAATGACGGGAGGCTGTCTTTTTCAAACAACCGATGATGTTAAAGGTGTAGGACTACTTTACTCGCGTGATTCTTTTTAGATTTTCAATTTCTTTTGTAACTTCTGCTGCTACCCTTTATCTATAAAATAAGACATTGGTTATGTTTCTAACATAACTAATGTTAGTTATCGAGATATGGAAGATCGCATCACCGATTCATGCGTATTTTTGCCCAACTTTGCGACTCAGTAGTCGCTGAACTACAATTCCGATTTTCAATTTTTTTTTCGTAACTTCCGTTCTTACCCTTTATATCTAAAATAAGACATTAGTTATGTTTTTAACGTACGTAGTTACCGATGTATAGAGGATCAACCATACAACATTTTTTGTGGCGTTTGGGTGTGTGAATGAAATTCCTTCCTGAGACCCCAATGGGGGAGGAACGTAGTCCTGTTTTAAAATTCGAACTCGATATTTTGATAAATATCCACATTTTAGACATCCCCGAATCCGAAAAATACAATTTACGAATTATGTCTGCCTGCCTATGTGTCTGTGGAAACGATAACTCAAAAACGGTTAGAGCTAGAGAGATAAAATTTGGTACATGGGCTTTACACAAAATTAGTAGATTTCTACCAAATTTCGGACGAAATCCGTGTACGGTTAGTCTGTCCATGTCCATGTGAACACGATAGATCAAAAACTTGAATATCTAGATGGATAAAATTTGGTACACAGTTTTATCATCAGGAATGAAAGTCCGGATCAAATTTTGAACCAAATCCGTCAAAGCATTTAATGTCTCTCTGTCTGCATATTCGCATGCGATAACTCCTATACGGAATGACTAAAATTTAAAAAAAAATGTATGACGTCTTCTAACCCTAATTAGAGATTCGTGCCCAATTTTCGTTTCAATCGGTTGAAAAAAGGTGTTCAAATTGCATATTAGGTTTCTTCACCATTCTACGACGCAAAAAAGGGCGCGATCGATTCGCGCATTTCCTCCCACTTATGTTAGGGAATGGCACGTGCTAATGCCGCTTGGCTTATTCTTTCCCCACCATTGTTAGGGCGTATACGAGAAAGTTTAGAGGAGACCAGCCCCGCTGTTTTTTCGTTCGATCCAAAAAAAATCCCAAATCCTCTGAGAGTGTATTGTTTCGACGCTTTTATTTAAATCACGATTAAAAGCATGAATGAATAATCAAGATGAGTAATTGCTAGCTTCATTTTTTAATGCGAAATTATTTTCATGTTGTTTTCCTTTGAACCTTGAATATTAACGTATAGATAGGTATGGAAGCATCAAAATAAGTAGCTGTATAATATTTTAAGATACGATTTTCAACCCGCGTTTTGGTGTATATTTTAGTATCCTATTGCATTATCTATATTATCTGTACGGTAATGATTGATGTTAACACCTATTTTCGACCCTAATAGCGCATATATATTAACTCTATCGATACGGAACCGTCCCATACGTCCCTTCAAGCAAAAGACGATAGCCGTCCGAAACGTTCGAATGTCACTCTAAAATTTCCACCCCTTTCGTTAAGTGTGATTAAATTCACACCTGCGACGCGTGCTCTATTCGTTAGAGTGGCTCGCTCAGATGTGTTTGGGGAAGAGGGGAGTTTTCTTACAATTCAGACAATGCCAGCTGTCATTGTAGTTTTTGGGGGAAGGCGAATTTCCCTTATCTTTCATAGAAGAGCTCGGACGTTCTCGTATTCTGAGGTTCCTCTATTTTAGTGGCCTTAGGAATCAGAGAGTTAAACAATATTGTATATTATCGTACAAATTCACTATATCGTATAATTTAAGACAATGGACATGTTACCAGACCTCGGAACTAGAACTTTGTTAAATGATAATGTAAATGTTTACCTCTATTAAGCATCCTTTGATCATGTTTTGTGGATATCTAATATTATTGCAATAAATTCAATTATTTTAAAAGAGCCTGCTTTTGTCTTACTATGTTTACGTACAAATGTTGAAGGGAATTTGAAAGAAGGACTTGTGAGGAATTTCGTTACCCCCTCCCCCCATAAATATTCTATGTGTTCCCTTCTGAAATCGTAGTCGACAATCAATTAAATGAAACCCTTTTTTAACGAAAATGAAATCCACATCGTAATCCACGCCTGTGTATCTAATTTACATTTTAAAAATAAATAATATATTGCTAGTTCTATATCCAGGGCCTTTTGCTTCTCTTATTACGCCTACGTCAAATTTAAAGTTTATTTAAGTAACGTTGATTGGTTATCAGAAAATGGCAACCCATCTGTGAAAGCCCGATTCCCCATAGGTTCTGTCCTACACCCAAATATGCAGACACTTTAATCCTTATCTTGAATTGTTGAGTACAGTTGTAATGCTCTTAATTATCCTGGAGATGCTTATTTGAGTACTTTGTGTTTCAAAAGGGTCCGATGCTTATTCGCAGCGTATTAAAAGCATTATTTGAAATGAATTAATCGTAACTTAGACATAGAAGGTACTTAGACGACTTTCTATAATCGGATACCATAGGATTTACCATTTCTAAATAAGGCACGCAATTACAGAAATATAAACTTATTTTTATAGTAGTTTTAACCGTACAATTATGTAATATTTGGTTCGCAAATTTGTTTTAACATGCGGACGAAAGTCTTCTAGCAAAGATGTAATATTTGCACCTCGTTTTTATTTCGTGTTTAACCGAAATTATTTCTTGCTTTCCTTGCAGATTAAGGTTCTAAAGTTCTACGAATACATAAATAACGTGTATTTATTGTATATTTCGTGATGTTTATAACTAACTCTGTATTAAAGAAATTCGCAGTTTTAATAATTATACTAACTGAGCTAATAATTCTTCATTTAACCTTCCAGCGGACGCTCATTTGCAAGAGATACTTGCATTGTGCGTCGTATTACATATTTCTATCGTTCTTTTATAAATTTAAGTGCAATTGTACTTGTAAAATCTTTGTTTATTATTAGGCTAATAAATACAGATAACATAAATAAAAGTCTCATTTATTTTTGTAAAATAACACGATATATATAAAATGTGTTTTCGTGGTTGTAGTCATTAACGAGCCGAGTTATTAACTAATTTTCTTTTATTATCCAAATGTTTAAGTCATTTTTAAAGAGAGTGGCGAACATACGTTCATCTTAGTTAAAGGTCTCAAGTCAAAAGAGAACAGAAAATCTCTTCATTTTCTCAGGTAGGGATATAACATCTAGACACGTGATCAAAGTGAAGGGAATAATAACAATTTTTAGTAAATTACGTAAGTGTTTTAGGGAAAAGTATGCTGCCAACAAGTCGCTGATTTCGCGATTTATGTGGGCGCGTTGAAGTAATTAGAATATTCTTTTAGTAATAAATATGCCAAAACGCGAGATTTAATAGACCTCCAGCGCTGGAAATAAAACGAAACTGGAGTTTAAAAAAAGTGATTTTGGAATACATTAAGACTTTAAAATATATAATATTAGAATTTAAAGCAAAATTAAGCGAGATTATTACATATATATGTAATACGATGCACGATATGTCGTAAAATTTGCGTAAGCGCGCCCGCTGGAAGGTTAACAAACAACAACACCTATCTGAATTTTATTGAAATTTTAAAGAGGAAGGAAATACTCATTTTTTCGAAACCAATAACGAATATTTTTAGGTTTTTTTTCATACTTGATAGGAACATGCGGTCTTGTGTTTATATCAGATGTTAAAAAAAATCAGAAATATTCGTTATTGGTTTCGAAAAAATGAATATTTCCGTCCTCTTTGAATTTTCAACAAAATTCAGATAGGTGGTGTTGCACATTAAGCGACGAATTGTGATATTAATGGCTGTTTTTCTTTATAAAATTAATTAGTAAGTTGTAATAAATGTTATAGTTAACCATTCATTCCCCAGAGAACTGGATCCTTAAAATGAAAACACACTTTCTGCCTGATAATGAATTTGTTTACTTTGCTGAATGCATGGTACTGCTAGAAAGTGACGATATTGAAAATGTTTATTTCTGTTGCTAGCCTACCGAAGTGATCAATAATAATTATCTCATTCTCAGGGAAGTTTCCAAAATGCATTCTTCGGTCTTTTTCCGAAACTTTTAAAAGCGATTTCAAAACAAACAATTAGAGCTCCTTTTACTTTGTTCCAATTTTAACCGATTTCATAAAAAAGAAAATGAGTCCATTAAGAAGAGGAAAATTGAGTTCTAAACTGATATACATAAACTAATTTAAATGGTATGTATGACTTCATAACGAGTTTTACTAATGAATAATACATATTTTCATCAGTATTTTGACTTATGAATATTAGCAATTCAGTTTGGTTATAATGGATCCAATATATACGTTTAAATTGTATGTCCATATTTTAAAAACAAATCTGACCGAACTATTATGAAAATGGACAAATCTGACTTAACTATTATCTTAACTAGTACGAAAACAATGGAAAATAAAAAGCTTTTGAATCTATTTTTTTATGCTATGTACTGATATATCTAAAATTTCAGTTGCTACAACGTAATTCCTAAGAAAATCTCGGATTGGTGGAAAAATGTTCCTGCTTAGCCACTTCTTGATAGCTGTTTTGACTTCATCGTCTAAAGGAAACCTGACAAGTGCCCCATAGGGAAAGGAAGTAATCCATAGGAGCTAAATCAGGGCTATATTTGGGACTGCATCACATCTCCCACTTGAAGCAATGCGTCAAATCTTGTATTTAGAACGCAGTGTGGAAGCATTGCCATGCAGGAGAATGACACCATTACTCAACTACTTGTTGCATTTTCATCATAAATTGCTACGATTTACGGGGAATTTCACCTGCAGAAACATTTTCAGTTCATACGATACGCATTACGCTTTGGACATCAACGAGCCTTGACATTCCAATTGCTATAATTCGTCTGTAGTTAATGAACTAAGCCAACTACTATATTGAAACAACTAACGCCATCTATTGTCCCTTTGAGAAGAAAAAGTTTATGTCCGGCATGATTTGTTTTGGATTAATGCTTCTTGTAACATTTTTTTCTGATCGGATCTCGTATTTTGATTTTGGTTTGCTGAATACAGAAAATATTTGCTTATTTGTTGAATTTAGAAATCAGAAAAAATTATTCGTTGATTTCCGTATTTTGTCTTCGAAACAAAAATATAAAAGTACTTTGCAACATGTGGTAAAAGATGCCATTTAAACCAGTTTTAAAATACCTTTTCCCTCAAAATCTTAAAAATTCAAAGATGCCTCAATTCATTATATTAAGAAAGTACCTACTGATTTTTAAAATTTCTTTTAACCAGTAAAATTCATTTTTGTAAGAGTAATGGTTACATTTTTCCTGGAGGTTTTACTTTAAGAAAAGAACGGAAGATTTAAGTGAAAGGGAGAATGTTTTAATAAGAAATCTGATATCTGAAGCATAAACCTGATATGTTACGGAAGCTTAATTATTTACACTGTTGCATTAAATTATCGATCGTAATTTTTAACTTTTAATCCTTTGGTTTTAATTAACTCCGTGAAATTTAATTTTTCACCTTAAGCTATAGTGAAGTAATTATTAATTTTATAAACTCTGCAAAATATATGAAAGTAACTTCCTCGCCAGATTCAAATGCAATAAATATTTCCTTTATTTTCTTACTTTCTTTACTTTTATAAACATAAATACTACACATAACTTGGTGAACAAAATGAACCATTTTATTTTTCGTTTGCAGCTTTCCTACTATAAAGATAGCACAAAAGTTGCCAAAAATGTAACCAGCTTATAAAGATATCCAAAAATAATGGATTATTCTTTTAAAAAATGCATTGATTAAGAAAGCGTATATATTTCATTTCAAAATTTTAAGCAAAGTGGAGTTATTTTCCAAATTATACATCAATTGTCACCCTTTAAGGTTTCACCTTTGATATCCACTACTATTTCAGCCTGTCTGAATACATTTGGGTTTGAATATGCAATAAATTACTAGTATTAGATATACTCTTGAAACATGCTTTAAAGAAAGGAAGTATACGATAAATTATATGCCTGCTCTTTATGGTAGGTCTAGAGACGAGCTAGTTTGGAGAAGGTAGCACATACTCTAATGCTCGCTTAGTCTGAAAATATTCAATTGTATCGGAGAGGTGAAGATTATAAAGCTGGGCATTCACGAGAAGCCTAAGCTATGCTATTTGTCCCAAGACCGGTTTTTTTCCACCCATTCAAGTCGAAATATAAGGCACGACAAATACTCCTCAAACTCTTTAAAATGACACCCGAATGAACCTCCTAGCTAAATGCGTTTCCACGCTACACTTATTTATAACCTTACATAAAGCCAATTCATAACAATCACGCGCATGCGCCTACAGTGGTACGGTGACATCACAGGCAAAACAAATACTACGCGACAAACTCTTACAGATATGATCTATCCGTTGTGGCGTCAGCCATTCTTTTCGCACTATTAATAGTTACTCGTAGTTATTAGCGATTCAAATCTGACGGTATTTTGTCACACAAGAAAGTTGGACCGACTATCGCTGTAACGAGCGTAAAGACGCTTGCACGTCAAAATAAGGATTCATAAATTACAAGACAAGGTACAACAGTTTTGTATATCGAAGTATTCCAGCTCTGTAGTGCGAGAATGATTTCATATAATGTTAATTATGGAATATTCAGTCAGTCGATGAGCTGCTTTGCGATCAGAACTCATGAATAATTCCTAGGAGAGCATATATCAAAATTTATACGTACGCACGACTGTCACGTATGAGATCTATGTTCACTGAGATTAGTGTTCCTTAAACATCGATAGAGCATTTGATACTTTGGGAAAACTATCGACTGAACTATCGATAATAACCATAGTTTCAAATCAACCTCCTAGCTAAACGCGTTTCCACGCTACACTTATTTATAACCTTACGTAAACCTAATTCATAACAATGACACGCATGCGCCTACACTGGTACGATGACGTCACAGGCAAAGCAAATACTATGCGACAAACTCTTACAGATATGAGCTATCCGTTGTGGGGTCACCATTCTTTTCGCATTATTAGTCTCGTAGTTATTAGCGATTCAAATCTGACGGTATTTTGTCACACAAGAAAGTTCGACCGACTATCGCTGTAACGAGCTGAAAGACGTTTTCACGTCAAAATGAATAAAATGTAAAACCAAAAAACAATCATATAAATGATATTAGGTTCATTAGAATCGTTTACTCTTAAGTTAACCTAAGACCGTGGTGTTATAATAATAACTTTTTTGTACTGAGGGATGGTTGCGGGGATATAAAAGTAGGGTGTGCCTGAAAATGGAAAGATTAATCAAGGTGTACACGAATGAAACGAGCAGGATCAGAATTCTCCAAAAAGGAGCCAAAAGGGAAGGAAAAAGCGCCAAGCAGGAGCCGCTGAATTTCATGCACATAAGATTGCGTCTAGTACGAATGCACGTGGAGATTGGTTTCAAGAGTAAGCAAGTTTGCGATTATACAGACCGACAGACAGTCCACCCTTTGACGGATTTAGCCCAAAATTTTATACGGACCTACATCCATGACGCTAAAACTGTGTACCAAATTTTATCCATCTAGCTATCCAAGTTTTTGAGTTATACTGTTCACATGAACGTGGACAGACAGACACACAGACTTCCCGTTGACGGATTTTGTCCAAAATTTGATAGAGACCTACGAATTATGTTTAAAGACCACATACCAAATTTCATCCCCGTAGCTCTAATAGTTTTCGAATTATCGTGTTCATAGACACACAGACAGACATAATTCCAAAATTGTGTTTTTCGGACTCGCGGAGGTCTGACACGCGGAGATTCGTCAAAATCTCGAGTTCGAATTTGTTGACGATAACAATACTTTTTCTTTGGATACTTCGTAGACGAGAAAGTAAAAAGTTTAGGAACCGCTGCGTCATGGTAAAAAATTTGTTTTGACTCCAATTTTTAAGGCTTTGCACTCTTTTAAAACCCAGACTGGATCTTTGTGAATGAACCTTCATTTCTGTTTCTGCATATCCATAGACAACTCGCTTCCAAGATTTTATTCCGAGACAGAATATTCCGAAAGTGATCGAGAAGGACATGTGTTGGCCTGTCAAAAAGAAAAGTCGTTTCTGTCAGCTTTGTTGTTCGTCGTTATGGCTGAAGGGGTTTCTGTTACAAATATATCCGGTTGATTTGAATTTCACTGCTCTGTATGCTACTTACTAAAGGTTAAGGGCTAAGATAATAAAATCGGATTGTGGAGTATTGACTTACTCTTTGCAACGTTTCGTGATGCTTTGAAATTAATATTAAGAACGCGCTCAAAAGTCGATGATACGGAGATATTGGTTCTGGTTTCTGTTCTCGAAATAGCACTGTGATTTTTTTTCTCTCCTGCGCGAAATGAATGAAGGAAAGATTTGAAATTTGTGAAAACATTGAACGTCGGTATTTTGATAAATTAGGACTTTGTACAATTCGTATTCGAGAATTTAACCAGCGGGAGTGGCCTCCCCGAAACTTTCCCGCATACGACCAGTAATGTGGGGTGGGTAAATACCCAGTGGTATTTATCCAAGCGCTGGGTGTTTTGAGAAAAAAAATGAATGGTGGTTTACAATGAAACATATAAAATTTATGTATTCCCAAAAACTTGATATTTTGCATAAAAAGTGTCTTTGGCCCGTATTTAGCGCACATAAAAATATTTTTATGCGCGCTGAGGGTACCACAACTAATAAGATTTTATTTAACGTTTTTGAGTAAGAAATTTTATTATAGATATCACACAATATTTCACCATACCTCTGGTTATTAAAAGTCGTCCATCTGGAGAATGTCAAAACGAAGTTTCAATTTCTGGGGGGGGCGGGTTGCCATACTTTCCGAAAATCGCGTTTGCCGCTCGCTACTATTTTCTTCGTAGACCGCACCAAGGCGAAAGGATTCATACTGTAAACAACCGCTTGGCGGCAGTTTACTATCACCAATACAGAATCGCAATTTCAATTTGAACCGAATATGTAATTTGAACTCCCTTTTTTAACCGATTGACACAAAAATGTAACACAAATCTACAATTAAGGTTAGAAGCTCACATACAAAATTTCATTTATCAAAATAATTTTGTTAAGAAGTTATTGCATTCAAAAGTATGCGATTATACAGACCAACAGACAGTCAACCCTTTAACGGATTTAGTCCAAAATTTGATAAAAACCTACATTCCTAATGATAAAAATTTGTACCAAATTTTATCCACCTAGCTATTCAAGTTTGTGAGTTACCGCGTTCGCATTATCACTGACATACAGACAGACAGACTTCCCGTGGATGTATTTTTTGATAGAAACCTACATATTATGTGTGAAGATCACATACCAAATTTCAGCCTCGTAGCTTTAATAGTTTTTGTGTTTACAGTCAGACATAATTCTAAAATTGTGTTTTTCGGACTCAGGGAGGTCTAAAACATGGAGATTCGTCAGAATCTCGAGTTCGAATTTTTTGACGATTACCATACTTTCTCTTTGTGTACTTTGTATACGAGAAAGTAAATAGGGAACTTTTTGTAACTTTAATATAAAATGACAACGAGATTTGAAGAAAATTTACGTTTTAGAGCTTCCTAATCGGCTGTCTATAGCCGAAGTTTTCGAAAAATTTTGTCAAAATCAGTGAATATGATGTTACGTTTGTTTTGTTTTAAAACAAGACCTCATTCTCTCACTGTTCAGCTGATTTCTTAGTTGATTTTTAATAAAATCTATGATGTAAAACTTTTATTCGCAAAAATATCTCGAACCGAAAGTCAGCAGAAGTTCAAATGCATAAGTTTCTAATTGAATATAGGTATCAGGTATTGTTCCAAAAGCAAGCAAAGTGTACAATCAATTTTCTTAAAATATTGTTAGGATTTTTTTCTACAATTTAATATTTTATTTTGTTATAAGTAAGGAAAGTAGGGTCAAACTGGGTAGCTAAGACTCGAAGGCCTGTTGGAGCTAAACTATTCGACAAAGAGCTTGTCAAATTTTATTAAAATATTCATTGTTTAACGGAGTGCAATATATCTTTCTAGAAAAGTCATAGTTTCACTACTTATTTTATCAATGATATTTTTATATAAAAAAGTGAAACTAGCGGTTTTAGCCCACTAGTACACATGTTAACTTTATGAGAAATTAGGAAAACTAGATTTTCATTTTAAAAGTAGCAGATATTTTTATTTTATATGACAATTTCAGAATATTAGTTATAGAATTCACATGCAAAGCAAGTGTCTTCTTCCTCGGCGCCATTGCACCTTCCGTGGGCCCTCCTAAGACAGTTTCTACATTGCATCCACCCTTTGCATTTTTATAAATTAGAAAACGCATCATTAAAATATAAACTATCAACGTCTGATGCGTTTTTATCTTCTTCAGAGGAGGAATCTGGACGGAGGAATACTGTCTGGCCCAGTCCTTTTCCATTGGGAGTATCAGGTTGTACAACGAGTTGAGAGGGTATGAAAAACGAAATAGAACCACGCAATTATTGGAATAATTCTCTATTGTTTGATTGGGTTGAAATCCTTAATAACATTATATGTTATATGTTATTAAACATTTTATGTTATTAAACGCTATATGTTATTAAACATTATATATTATATGTTATTAAACATCATATGTTATTAAACATCATATGTTATTAAAAACTATATGTTATATATTAAACATTATATGTTACTAAAAACTATATGTTATATATTAAACATTATATGTTATTAAACGTTATATGTTATTAAAAACTATATGTTATATGTTATTAAAAACTATATGTTATATATCATTAAACATTATATATTATATTTTATTAAACTTCATATATTATTAAGCATTATATATTATATGTTATTAAACTTTATATATTATTAAACATTATATATTATATGTTATTAAACTTTATATATTATTAAACATTATATATTATATGTTATTAAACTTTATATATTATTAAACATTATATGCTATTAACATTATACGTTATTAAGCATATAATAAGTTGGACTAAATATAGTTTTTATAACTGCAATGATTGTTAAATAAGGATAGTTTATAAAAAAACGAACATTAAATAGTTTGCGTCTTAATGCAAATAAACCGTCACACACTCAGTGAATTCAACAGCAACAATATGGCCACAATGGTCGTTCTTTCTTCTTGGCTAGTGGAATATAATTCAGAATCTGTCCTCTAGAATCCACTAATAGCGCCAGAATCAAGGTACCCGGTTTTACTCTACTGTCCCCTACATTATTCACTAACTTCAAAAGAGCCGCAGTTGACTACTAAGCCACAGGTTGCCTACCCAAGATCTAGACAAAAATGGATGTCTGTTTCTTGGAAAGCCTTAAAATTTTACTTACCAATCATTGAAGCACAAGAACCTTACAGTTAAACTTATCTTTCACTCATTGAGTTAAAAATACTTATCATTTTCCGAATTAAATGCTTTAGGAAGTGTATCTTTTGCCAATATCAAAGCTTTGTGCTTTATTCGAGCGTAATTCCTTTTAGACCATTTTTATTGGAAGAAACCCTTCAACATTGCGCTTCATTCGTCATTTAATTGGCTTCCTTGCTTTGGTTGAAACATTCGAGGGACTTTTTTTCATCCGAATTTCATTCTCATTTTGTTTGATTTAAAGATTATCACTTGTTCAGCATTCTAGCAACCACGAAGTCTTCGAATTGCTGACATGCATTATGCATAAGGGGATTTTGATGGCTTTAAGCATATTAATTAAATGTTAAAAAGTGTTTGATTATACGCCGGAATAAAGATTTTATTTTTCTTTTTTCTCTTATATTTATTTTAAAATTTGTTTCAGCATAAAGTGCAGAAACAATAAAAATTAATTAGTTGAGGGCCGTTTTCGTGATTAAAACATAAAGAGGTACAAGATTTTAATTAAATAATAATTAAAATTAATCTTTTTTCAGTGTAAGATTTTTTTCAAATTCAAATTTTAACTCTTGCACTTCTTAGAATTTTGTTCAATGGCAAATTATGATCATGCAATAGTTTTGCAGAATATTTTGGAGTTTATGTAATAAAAAAATAATATATGGGAGAGTCGCACAATTTGGACTACCTGGACATTTTTTAATACGTAAAAGGAAGATTTAATGAAAAACTAATAGAATGATTTTTTAGTTTATTTATCTTCAGAACAGTGTAATTAACTTTTTATGAAATACACTTTAAATTAGGAAAAAAGCAACTTAAGGGTCGTTGGAGCCCAAAGTCCGTTAACCCTAACCCTGTTACTTCAATGTACCTTTTCTCAAAATCTGTTATAGATACATGTTTGAAATTTTTTATACAAATAAAGTACATCTTTCTCATTATACTAAATTATTTTTTTAAATTCAAGAATTTATTTTTTACAAATTTTTTGTGTCAAAACAAAAAATGTGAAATTGGCCATTTCGATGTACCTTTTCTCAAAATCTGTTATAGATACATGTTTGAAATTTTTTATGGAAGTAAAGTACACCTTCCTTATTATACTGAAATGAGCTTTTGGTTCATTTTCAATTTTTTACAAATTTACAAAATATTTAATTAGACAATGTGAAATTTTACCCTATTTGGACACAAAAAATTTGACTGTTTTTTTTTATAAAAAGTTTTTTTCACTATAATGAGAAAGGTGTACTTTACATGCGTGTATCAAAAATTTCAAACATGTATCTATAACATATTTTGAGAAAAGGTACATCGAAATGGCCAATTTCACATTTTTTGTTTTGTCACAAAAACAATTTTTGAACTTTTTTTAAAAAATCATTTCAGTATAATGAGAAAGATGTACTTTACTTGTATAAAAAATTTCAAACATGAATCCATAACAGATTTTGAGAAAAAGGTACATCGAAGTAACAGGGTTAGGGTTAACGGACTTAGGATTCCAGCTCCCCTTAAAAAATATGTCATCGGTCCAATCAAGCCGGTTGCCTAGATTGGACCACCAATTTCTTTAAGCACAATTAAATCATTCTCATCATTAATGCATTCTAAAATTCATACCAGCACCTAAAGGATGAACCCAAGTATGATTTTTTATGCACTACATCACTTTCTCTCCTCCCTTCTTTTTATTACAAGTGATATAAATTATACGTATACTAAGTATTTATATTTTTTGATCTAACAATTTGATGGTTATAGTGTCCTTTTATTGTTTTTTTCTTTTGATTTATTCCAATTTATGAGGACTGCTAGCGGTGCTAACTCTTTTCTGAACTATCCTTGTACTTTGGCGGTTTTGTAATTGGCGGCACTTAAAAACCGCCAAATTGGCGGTTTTTGTACTTACGTATTAACGCCAATTTGGCAGTTTTTAAGTGCCGCCAATTTGGCGGTTTTTGTAAACAAGATTGCTCTTTATTGGCGCGTTACCGCCAATCTGTAGCCTCAGTGGCGTTAATACGTAAGTACCAATGTTTATAGTAAATTGTAGCTGAAGAAATTTCCTACCTGCGAACATAATAATATATTTTCCTACTTAATTTAGAACAGCATAAGGGCTTTTTGTATCCTTTTAAAATAATCGATTGCTGATATTTAAATCTAAGCATTTGTTCTATAACCACGTAGCGCTTTCTCTTTCAAATGATTTCATACAGCCGTTCACATCGGTACAACATAATTTGCCTATTTTACGGCCCAAATATTTAATTGAGGTTATGATACTAGTCGAAATTCGGCCGCTATTGTTAACATGTGAATGAGGAGCAGACACTGTGTTGAGATTTATAAAGGAATGAACGAATAAATCACTGCTTTAATTACAGATTTTGTTCTACAACTGTTTTTGTTTGTTTCAGTGATAAATTCTTTTCGAAAACTCTCTTTTATTCAATTTTATACCAATCATTTTTCTATTTTTTAAAAATGCAGACTAGTATACTAGTTACTACGGAGTACTAACATGAATCTGAATAATGATAAATGCTAGGACTAAAAATGTAAAAAATTTCCGTTGGACGTCATTAACAACGCGCATGTAAGCAAATAAAGCAATTAAATGTATACAATATTTCAACACGCGTGTTAACAAAAGGTTTATAAATATGGTATTGTTTTGTCTAACATTAACCCATCAACGACCAAATTAATTTAACGCTATGATTCCTAAGACCATTGAATAGAGGGACCTCAAAATACGGGAACGTCTGAGTTCCTCTTTAAAAGATAAGAAAATTCACCTCCTCCCTCTAAAACCACAATGACAGCTGTCATCGTCCGAATTGTAAGAAAACTCCCCTCTTCCCCAAGCAAATCTGGGCGAGTTACTCTAACGAAGAAAGCGCGCGCCTGCAAGTTAGAAATCAATCACACTTAACGAAAGGGGGCGGAAATTTCGCAATGATATTCGGACGGCCATCATTTTTTGCTCGAAGAGCCGTTTCGGACGTTCCTGTATCGATAGAGTTAAAGCATAGATTTCAATATATTTTTATTAAATTAAGTTTAAAACACTAAGACTAAGTTAACTGTGAAGTAAAATTAATTTCGGAGAAAAAGAATTTCTTTTTTTAGTTTTTTTAGAAATGTTTTATAAAAAAAATCGCTAAAAAATAATTTTTAAATACTATTTTTACATAAATATCAAAGATTTTTTAAATACAGTAAAACATCAAAAAATCACTTACTAATTCATTGATTTAACTCAAAAATAAATCAAAAGACAAATGATTACACTTTGTCTTCAAAATCTGGCTAGCTGGGGGTATCTGCCTGCTGAAAACTGTTTAGGAGTTTGGTAATACCTATTGATTTGCTAGACAAAGCAAAAAAGAAGAGAAAAAACGAAAAGTAAAAAAGAAGAGAAAAAACGAAAAGCAAAAAAGAAGAGAAAAAACGAAAAGTAAAAGAGAAGAGAAAAAACGAAAAGGAAAAAAGAAGAGAAAAAACGAAAAGCGAAAAAGAAGAGAAAAACGAAAAGCAAAAAAGAAGAGAAAAACGAAACAACGGATTGTATTCGGTTCAGACACGGAAGTGGACTGTAACTGTCTTATAAATAGGAGGCTGAGCATTAACGGAATAACACAAATATAGTATTGTTTTGTTTAGTGAAGCAGAGCAAATCTTGGATGTATTTTGTTAAGGAATCAGACTAGGTTGAAAAAAGCGATTTTCGGAGAAAAATCCAAAAAATTTTTATTATCTAAAAATAAAGCCACAACTTCTAAGATTCTAAAACAGTCTTTGTTTTTATTCTTATTCCTTGGATATTTTATTCCTTGATATTTATTTAGACTAATGTGTTATTATATTTTTTAAATGCGTTTCCTGAAAAATGAAAAATTCACTAAAATTTGTACTCAAAAAACGTGATATCTCCGAAACAATTGATTAAAATTTATTGAAATTTGGTTCACATGTGTCAAAAAACCTTTGAGGGTGTAATAGACCGCAGATTTTATGATAGCTTTATTTAGTCATGTTTTACAGTCACTTTCGCTTCGAAATGTAGGATAAGATTGGCGAAAAATCAATGACGCCAACTTTGAATGTTCTTAAAATATTTATTTATAAAAATAAATTTTATCTTGCGGTCTATTGCATTCTAGATAGTTTGAGAAGTACGCGTGCGAAATTAAAATTAAATATGTAACATATTTTTTTCAATTATGCTGTTTTTCTTAACATTGAAACTTTTATTAAATCTTGGAAAAAAAACCATTTATTTTCAAAAACTACTGATGATAAATGAATTTTTACTTCTAATTTTGACTATTTAAGCCTATATTTATTATTAAGCTCTGTAAATTTTTTTTGTGCATGCTTTTTTAAAATTTTTTTCTCCGAACCTAGTCGGATACTTTAAAGTACTTCTTTTCTGGGATGAAATACATTCTAAATTCGATACATATCTACAATTTGATTGTAGTTATATCAGGCTAAATTTCAGTCATCTAGCGTATAAATTTCTATCTGACTTTCTTGTTCTGAAATTTTGAAAAAAAATATTTTTATATGATAAAATTGTTCAATTTTCTAGCGATGTAAGATAAATATAATGTGATTTTCTGTTCTACAGGATGGTCAGAAATTATTGGACCCCCTGTAACCCCCGGAGATATTTTAAAAATTGATAAAAAATAAACTAATAATGTTACAACCGCGTTTTTTTCAAATGAGAGAGCAAATAAAAAAAATTCAGATAGATGGCGTGCCATTACGACGTTCTAAATTTGCTGCAGCGAGGGGTTTCCATACGCAATGGCTACCGATCAGCAGGAGCTGATGCGCGTATTCTGGTTTCCTTTTTTAATTTTTCTTGAATATCTAGAAGAATATTCTATTTTCACACTGCATGTAAATTAACAAATTAAAGAGCGTAAAATTACCTACAAATGCATACTTTTATTTTTCTTCTAGCTTTAATAGTTTCGCAGATAATTGCTCTGAAAAATGGGAGATGTCCAATAATTTACGACCACTTGGACCACCGTAACGGCGCGTTACCTATCTGAAAAAAATAACTTTTTTAAAGTGCGCTCTCATTAAAAAAAAACGTAGTTGTACCGTTAATAGTTTTTTTTTTCTTAATTTTTGAAACGGGTCCAATAATTTATGAACACCCTGTATATTTCCAGGATATCTCTCTTAATGATAAAAAAATGTCCAATATTCCAATGCTACCCGATATAATAAAGCTATTTCACGTTGTTACGAAACTTGAAATGATTGGCCAACAAATTATGTATAGATGCACTTAGTAATGATGAATAGCGAGGCAACATTTTGGTTTTCTTTGAAAAGACGGGGAATGGCAGGAATTTTGTCTCATTATGCTTAATTTTCGTAATGTTGTTTTCATTCTCGCTGCAAGAAGAAATTACAGGCAGCGAGCGGCGTGTTGTTTGTTTCTGCGCTGCCTCAAAAACACAGAGCCATTGTGTTGTACCGGTTATTAAATTATGATGTTCTCCTAACTTGCTAATGGATTTCTTGCCAAGCGCTTATGGCTTGCGTTCTAAAATGTTTCTACCTACGTATTGTGGTCGCAATTATGCAAAATACATTAGATAAAAAGTGTTTTCTGGATGATAGAGGTACAAAACATAAAATCAAAATTCAGTATAATTTTATATTATGAGTAGACTCTCGATTAACTGGGATGGTCGGTAAATGCTTCGTCCCGGATAAGCAAATATCCCGGCAAATCCAATTTATGCAAATTTTGAGGAAAGTTTTTGGAAAAATGATAGAAATTGTAAAATTATTATACAATAAGACACTAATAGTTTAAATAATACAAAAGAATTAAGAAGAAATTTTAATGGTATTTAGATTTACAATTCGTACAATTAAAAAGACAAATGGATGTAATTTACCTCGCTGTTTTGTGAAGAATGAAATGATAGAAATCTGTTTTTGTTTTTCATTTACTTTTCGACGAATTATACTACTCAGATTTCTCAATATCCTTTTTTCTGTAGGTGTGCTTTCATCTTCTTGCTCCAAGTAATTAGGTAACGCCTCAGTGTGTACTAATGCGTCACCGAGACTTAATTTTTGATGAGCTACACGAATTTCCTCGTCACTTGCAGGACATTCTTCTAAATTCCTTGTTTCTTCTGAACCACAAGTTGCACGTGACACAATATCATCATCACTTAAAACTTCGGAACAATCCAATGTCGAATCTTCGTCAATCGATTTTCCACTGCTTCTTCACCCACATTTTCAGAACAGTTCAACTTTCTCAAATCTTCTAAGATTTTTCTCTGCAAATTTTTTGGGGTGCTTCCGAATAATCCGATCCCGGTTATTCGAGAGTCTACTGTATATTAAATTCTTGTTCCGATCTACGTTTAGACGAAATAAATTTCCGAAAATTGCGTTAATTATGACAGAAATTTTGAATTTTGACAGATTTGTTTTCCGTAACACTACGAAAATGCGTCTATGAACAAGCAACTTGTTTAAGTAGTAGAAGATTTATTCTTTATTTGACTACTTGCATTTATTAACTACATTGAAACTTCTCAACGAAGCTACCCCTGCATCGGCTATCTCTCTCAACGGCCAATTTTGTTTGGGACGGCAATCTTGGCCAATAGGCATATTGTTAAAATAACAACTCGAAACGCCCATTGAGACTCCTTGGAATGGCCGGGATGGTCGCCCGTTCAACTTCAATGAAATACTTTCCTTCCGTCTCTCCGAACGTGGAGTTTTATTAAGAAAAAGGGGAGGGAAGAAAGAAGAAAGAATAATTTCGCTCAAAACACAACACTGGAAATAAGATCGAAATTGACCATTCCTTATCCGATATAAAGAGAAAATTGAACTTCGGTCTCTAGCGGGGTTGGATATTCAGGTTCGTTTGTGCCTTTCAGGTGCTGATTCAGGTTTTGACAAAGAAGTTGCGGATATGGGTTGCGATCATCAGAAAATGTTTCGTTTAGATCAACATACTATAGGAAAAATATATGATATCATTGCCTACTCCTCATCAAATACCCACGGAACTATCGGGGATTTATTTCTCCAATTAAATATATAATAATCTCACTTAATTTTATTTCAAATTCTAATATTATATATTTTAAATTCTTAATGTATTCCAAAATCACTTTTCTTAAACTCCAGTTTCGTTCTATTTCCCGCTCTGGAGGTATATAAAATCTCTCGTTTTGGCATATTTATTACTAAAAGAATATTTTAAACGTTTCCACGCGCACATAACTCGCGAAATCAGCGACTTATTGTCGCCATGCATTTTCCCTAAAACACTCACGTAATGTACTAAAAATAGCTATTATTCCTTTCACTTTGATCACATGTCTATCTGTTAAATCCCTACCTGAGAAAAAGCAGGGATCTTGGCTTAAAACTTAAACGAAGATGTACGTACATTTCGTCACTCTCCCATAATAAAATGAAAATTAGATTTTAACTCGGCCTGTTTAATCATTTAACGACTACAATTACGAATACATTATATATATATATATATAACTTGTTATATATGAACATACAAAACAAAGTAAACAAGACATATCAAAATTCAATTCAAAAACTAAAAATTTATTAATTAAACAAAGTTTAAATTATGATCCTATAAACAAAAGTGCAATGAACATTCAAAACAAAATAGACATATCATATCAAAATGCAATATAAACAAAAAAGTTTATTAATTAAACAAATTTAAATTATGATCCTATAAGTAAGAGTGCTTAATACATGCAAGTAGCATGTGGAAAAACTCTAACTTATCTATGAAAAAACTTAATTATTAATATAACCAAATCTAAAATATAGTCTAACAAATTGAAAATACTATAGATACTAAGAGCAAATGGTAAGTTTAAACGTGTAAATGTTAACATGCAAATGAAATCTGTTGCTATCAGAACTATTGGAAAAAGGCAATCCAAATATTTGGAGTTTAAAATAATTAAATTAGTAGCTTGGCTGTGGACAAGCTTAGCCAGGTTAAATCAATATATATATATATATATATATATATATATATATATATATAAAGGCTGAAAGATTCAAGCAAACATAAATTGCATCTTTTTTTAAAAGAATAAACATAGAATTTTTTCAGTGAAGTTCTTTTTGTCCTTAATGATTTTTTGATCATTTTTAAAATTCTCTTAATAAGAAATAACTAACTAGGGCTTGGTTAAATACGTATTTTGTGCTTATAAACAGGAAATCTCTTCTCAACGGCCACATCTCTGAGCGGTCGATTTTCCTTGGAACGAAGGGTGGTCTCTGTTGAGAGGTTTCACTGTATAAAATATGACCAGAAATTGATATAACTGTTTAACCTGAAACGCAAGAGCATTATAATTATAAATTTCGCTTTTTTATAATTATGCATGGATACTCATAAAAATGATCTAGAAAAAAGAATGTAAATGTAAAATCTTTAGCTGCATTTTGGTGGTTATATTTATCACTCAGTCTCTTAGAGTTCAAGATTATTTTCTATTGATATTATGTACGCACTGCTGATATATTCATTTCTCAATCGTTTCAATTTTCGTAGCATTCGAATTGCAAAACGATAGTTTTATTACTTTTTACCACTCTCCGTGGACAATGTAATTCCCGTTATCACACGAGATGTGTCATAAAATCTCCTAATAACACCAACTAATAAAATCTCAGATTGCCATGGCATACCCAGCCCTTAAATGCAGCAATAAAAACCATTCGCAATCGTCTGCAGATACAAATGTATCCATATCCTGAATCTGGCAATAGGCATGTTGTTTATGAATGTGCGTCCAGTACGAAGCAAATAGGATGTGGAGAGCGTTTGTATTGATAAGGAAGAGAAAAGATCAGTGGTGCAAAATTACTTTTTGCTTCTACTTAAAATTGTAATGCTGATGGAAATGCGGAAGTTGTGGTGGACCTCATCGTTTAGTGTTCATTGGTTTATGGATAGTTTTTATTGCTTTAAAAAGCTTTTAGAACCGTATATGTACATACACAGCAGCGGGAGAGTTCTCTTCTCAGCTTTCTTGTGTACTTCCCAAAATGGCGCGATTTGTGTTTGGTTTCGTAGAACCGTTAACAAAATTGGGTATACATTGTGGACCTTTTTTCTGAAACAAAGTGGGTCCAAATTTTGATGCAGATCCACAGCTGTTATATCCAGGCCACATTCAAATTTCATATTCTTAGCTTACTAGAAAATCGACCATCTGGTATGACGGGATCAAATTGCCTCGTCATTAGAGAGATTTCCCGTCAAATTTGTCGAGTTTAAATAGATATATATGCGAGATATATATAAGTTTAAAACTGATTGAAAACAAATAAAATAAACATATGTTTTATGACAGGAAATATTTTTTTATTTACATATATCTCTATTCAATAAACCACTTGGTAAACAACATTCCGTGCGAAAGTATTTTTCGTTCTTTAACAATTTTCCTTGCACTTCGGATATCTTTGTATAAATTTTAACGTTGCCAAAAAACATTATCAAATTATATAATCACGGTTGCAATAAATAATCAGATGCATCGTGGCGTCCAAACTATATCACGCGCATGATATACCACCGACGTGATTTACTACTTTCTATTAAGAAATAGAAATTAATTTGAAATATATAATTAATAAAATTTAAAATTTCTCGGGCACTATTGATCATAGCGAGATAAATTTTATATCAATCCATAGCAAATTGTATTTCACTATTTTAAAACTATTCAATTTGAAATTAGAACGACAATTACTTTTTAAATTTAAAATTACTGAAATTTAGGTGCTCTAACAACGAAATAATGCTGTTTAACGTCTCTCAGTGCTATTTTATTGTTGGTGACGTCAGAGCGTTACCGGATCAGTGAGAGACAGATCTGGGCTATTATATTAGTAATTGCATTTTTGAATATTGCATTCAATTGTACAGGAATATATAGACATAGACAGCCAACTCTTAGATAGATTTGTTTCAAAATTTGACGCGGATCCTCAATTTTGGTGCAAAGGTCTAGCACCAAAATTAACTCTTCTAACTTATTTCAATTTTAAGTTATCGTGTCCACATAGTACGATTACGATCAACCGTATGACAGATAATAAATCCGTTGACGGATTAACCCTTAGTGGGAGGGGATGCCGTACAGAGTACGCCAGTGAGTTATATTTTACTGTGAATTTTTTTATTTAAAACCCACACCGGTCCGGCCTACCTGAAAGGTTATAAGGCCTTTAGCAGAGCGGTGGGGAAGTATAAAAGCAATACAAGAATATCAATATGACATGACACACACAAAAGCATCACAAACACAGCACAGAACTTTACAAACATTGCAAAAAAGGAGAAGAATAAAATAAATAAAGTAACCTAAAGCACACTCACAAGAAAAAAAAACAATACGCCACTGAATCGATATTTCACTTGGAGAGAACCATAAATTAATTGAATTTTGTTTGATTTTTATCACCAGATCTGGAACCAACATTAAAAATATTCAAAACACTCAAACGCAGGAGCCCCCAGTATGCATCCAAATGAGGAAACCAAAAGCTCAGCACAACACACCAGTAAAAAGAAGGAGGCAAAAAATTGTTTTTGTAAAGTGTCATTAAAAATCCGACAAAAGAGCATCAAAAACAACCCCCCCCCCCGTGGTCTCTCACCAGTCCAGAAAATAATAAAATCCATCTATAACAACGTCAGTCAAATAACGATAAAAATACAAGAATAAAATGATCAAATTTTAAAAATAAGAAGGGTGAAAACAAGGTCACCAATTGGGATTCCCCAAGGGTGAATGTTCAATAAAAATTTGGACACTAAAACATTAGCCTAAAGACAATATAATCGGTTAAAATTAACTAAGTAAATAAAGTGCTAAAAACTTAGGGTAGGGCACACTTGCTGTGAATTTTTTATTGTTCCTTCCTGAGTCCTCTCCCTACCTCTAACCCAATAGGAGCATCCCTCGAGTACACTTCGTTCACTCTTACTTCTGCCTTCCAATCTAGCCATTTTTTGCGCTCGCGTGACTTCGGCGAACTCAATACGCCAGAAACTCGTGCGCTGCCAACAGATTCGAAGACATAAACACGACGGACACATGCAAAAAGAAACTGATAAGTTAGCTAAATGAGACGAGTTTTCGTCTCTTTCAATTAAAACTTACATAAATTTTATACAACTGGTGACCAACTCACGATCGACGAAAACTTGGAGCCCTTTCGTTGGAGATGCTCGTTTATTCAACATAAGCCGAATGGAATTTCTTCTTTTTCTATTTTATATGTCATTATTTTTCTCTGTTTATTTCTATTATGGTTCCTGAAAAGATCAAAGTAATAAACTGAGAAAAATGGGCAGAAATATGAAGAATAAACAACTTGGAATACTCTATACGCCACCCTCCCTAACTGTGCAATACGCTAGCCCCTCCCACGAAGGGTTAACTGTCTGTCAAAATCTGGTGCAGGTTTTTAATTCTACTGAAAGAACCATTGGCTATATTACATTTATTTAGCTAGTGGCTTTTATGAGTTCACACATGCGCACAGATAGACGGACAGATTTCCCGTAAAAGTACAGGATGGTCAGAAAATATTGGACCCATTTCAAAAATTGATTAAAAAAAGTTTACAACTACAGTTTTTTAAATGAGAGAGCAAATAAAAAGTTTTTTTCAGATAGGTGGCATACGACGTTCTAAATTTGCTACAGCGAGATATTTCCATACGCAATAGCTCAGTGGAAGACGATACGCGTTTCCTGTTGTGCTTTTTTAGTTTTTCTTGAATATCTCGAAAACTATTCAGTTTTCACACTACATGTAAATTAACAAATTAAAGAGCTTAAAATTCCCTAAAAAACATGCTTTTATTTTTATTCTAGCTTTAAAAGTTTCACAGATATTGGCTCTCAAAACTGGGAGGTGTCCATAATTTACGACACTCCTAGACAGCGCGCTACTTATCTGAAAAAAACGTTTTAAAATGAGCCCTCATTTGAAATAACCATAGTTGTAACATTATAAGTATTTTTTTAAAATTGATTTTTGAAATGGGTCCAATAATTTATGACCACCAAGTATAGCATCCGAAATTTATAGAAATCTACAATTTTTTGAAGATAGAAATATTTATAGACAAATTATATAGAATCTTTATAGACAAATTATATAGAATCT
>BGPR01000282.1:422175-441773 GCA_013235015.1 Araneus ventricosus
TAGAATCTTTATATACAAATTATATAGAATCTTTATAGACAAACTATATAGAATATTTATATACAAATTATATAGAATCTTTATAGACAAACTATATAGAATATTTATATACAAATTATATAGAATCTTTATAGACAAATTATAAATAATCTCTATAGACAAATTATATAGAATCTTTATAGACAAACTATTTAGAATCTTTATATACAAACTATTTAGAATCTTTATAGGCAAATTATATAGAATCTTTATAGACAAACTATTTAGAATCTTTATATACAAACTATTTAGAATCTTTATATACAAATTATATCGAATCTTGATAGACAAATTATATAGAATATTTATAGGCAAATTATATAGAATCTCTATAGACAAACTATTTAGAATCTTTATATACAAATTATATAGAATCTTTATAGACAAATTGTATAGAATCTTTATAGACAAACTATATAGAATATTTTAGACAAATAGCATGGAATCTTTATAGACAAATTATATAGAATTTTTACAGAAATATTTGTGGTAAACTTATTTCTCCAGAAATGGTGGCTTTTCCCCGAATGCCTAACTACATCCATTGGATCTAATTTTCGAAAAATATTTGCAAATGAAAGAAGTAAGTCTTAAAATGGCATTCGCTTTTTATTTTTGCATAGCAAAGTAACCTGTAACTCAGTATGGCAATTACAGATGCTGACCAATCATGCATTCCTAGCCATTCCTCTAAATCTCTTAGCAACATTTGGAATTCTCCTTATTCTATTACTCTTCGTCTCTCTTGTCATGTGTTTCTCTTAAATGGAGCATTCCAAATATATCCTGTCAATATAACGTAAACTATTGGAATTACCTGCTAATCAATAAGTAAAGACGTCTGAAATTTATTACAGTTTATTCTAGCTCTTCTATTAGAAAATTAGAAAAATGTTTTGGAAAGTATTTATTAGATCAATATATTGTTTACGTTCATTTGACATAAGTTGAGGCAGCTCATCTCTTTTAGCGATAGCTGATCTTTAAACATTTAAGTTTGTCAATATATATATATATATAATATATATAATCTGCACAATAATATATTCCCATTTACTGTAGCTGAATTTTTAACTTCTTTTAAGTGTAATCATTCCCTTTTAGACATGTAATGACATTTTATTATAAAATTTACTTTTCAAAGAAGAATTTATAAGATGAATATTATAAATTATTTATTAAAAACACAATCTTTCAAAATTTTAAATCCGGCAATGGGATTTCCTTTATATCTGATCATTTTTCATGTATTTCTAACTCTCGAAACAATGCCGTATTTAAGGAAAATTTTATTGATTTTTGTCTTCCAACTCTGAAATTACTAGTATAAATCCAACTAAACCAAAAAAAATGTCTGAATTTTAGTTTTTTTAGTTATTTAACTAGATTTCTTAGAAAAATTTACAGCTATGCACCACTGTATTGGCATCAGTGTACAAAATTTGCCCTTTCAGAAACTTTATGAAGCTTCTATGACATGCATACTAAACATAAGGCGCGTGCGTTAATTCTTTTACGTCTTCAAAAGGAATTAAGGAATATTTAATTGATTTTTTTTCTTTACTGTATACTACAACAAAGAGTATCTTATAAAAAAAATTAAAATTTGTCGGTGAGAAATTAATTATGATATGCCCGACATACCGGGCATTTTATCACAACTGCTGTCAAAGATCAAATATTGCAAGACGTCGAAAAGATGTCATTTTAGCAAACTTCTATGCAAAACTATGTTTCTTTATCTTGTATGTTAACAAAAGAAAATAAGTTTAATAAATTAAGAAAATAAGTTATAAATAAATTCAACTTCCAACACAGAAAAATAACACTTAAAACATGCACGGATTAACTAACTTAAAGCAGTCAGATTGTCCACCAGAGCGGATATGCATTTCAAATAAAATATTTGTACTTAAAAAATAAGGTGAAACTGTCCGAAAATTTCATTGTAATAGGTTTGCCAAAGAATTATAAAATATTATATTAGCATTTTAAATGGTAAAATAGGAATTAAATACAAATAATAACTGAAAAATCAGAAATTATCTTCACTATCAGCATTCATCTCGGGGGGAAACTAAATAAAGGAAATGATGCAATGATGCATTCCCCAAATATTATAGCAATACGAATATCGAGAAACAACTAAAAGATAACAAGTAATTTCATCAATTTTTAATAAATAATAGCAGTTAAAAGTTGAGATCTGATGTACAAGACGCCAGGTCAGAAGGGATCAATTCATTATTATTTAAGCTTGAGCGAAAGTATATGGTTATGTAGTTACCAAACTGTATGTAGTTAAATCTGCTTCGTTTGAACATTATACATCTATACGTGACAATACTAATCCGTTTTTGTCTTATTTCATTACATTCACCAATGCATTTCATCACCTTACCCTAGTAGAACAAAGATATTACTAATATAATAGCCCAGATCTCTCGGTAACGCTCTGACGTCACCAACCATAAAATTCGCGCCATAGCACTGTGAGACGTTAAACAGCATTATTTCATTGTTAGCGAACCTAAATTTCAGTAATTTTAAACTTAAAAGAGTAATTGTCATTCTAATCTCGAATTTAATCTCGAATAGCTCTAAAATAGTGAAATAAAATTTTCTATCGATTGATATACAATTTATCTCGCTATGATCAATAGTTCCCGAGAAATTTTAAATTATATTAATCATATATTTCAAATTAATTTCCGTTTTTTAATGGAAAGTAGTAAATCACGTCAGTGGTATATCATGCGCGTGGTATAGTTTGGACGCCACGATGCATCTCATTATGTATTGCAATGGTGATGATATAATTTGATAATATTTTTTTGGCAACGTTTGTCAAGTAGAGAAGTGCTTTGTTTTGAAACTAGATTATATCTAATAGATTTTCTAGATTTTTTTAGACCAAGAGGTTTCTTGAATAAAGAAATATGTAAATAATATGTAAAAAAAGTATTTATTTCCTGTCATAAAACGTATGTTTATTTTATTTGTTTTCAATCAATGTTAAACATTTCTCGCGCATATATATCTATTTAAACACGTGACATTTGACGGGAAATCTCTCGAATGAAGAGGCAGTTTGCACCCGACATACCATGACGGGTTATTTTTCTAGTTGTACAATATCGTATAATATTATATAATGTCGAACAATATTGTACAATATCGATCAACATGTTGTGCTACCTGGGTATTTCAAGTAACACAAGATGTTCTACAATATTGACGCGATGTTATTCTAATATTGCCAATCTTGCGAATATTGAACAATATCGTAGAAATACTGTATTATATCTTGCTGCTGGAGTCCTTACGTAAATAATACTGCCAAATCAATTCTTTATTGCAATTTTGTATGAAGTGTTTCTATTCTTTTGTCTCGTTTCTGAATATTTATTTGTTTTGATTGTTCTCTCAGAATTAAAGCTTTTAAAACAAATTTCCGAAATGAGGCCGTGCCATTCGAAGTGATGGATCGTTTTTAATAAAGCACGCAAAGCTCTCTAAAAAGAACCAGACTAATCGACTAACAACGCTTTCAATAGAATAACAACGACAAAATATAAACATTGCTGAGTTTGGTTATTGGAGGAAGTGAGACCTAATAGCCTCTATTGTAACTTGCTACTTGCATCGAAGAGAACGGATGTATTGCCAACTTTCAAAAGAGGCAATTTTCAAAATTCGAAAAAGGAATAAAAGGCTGTTTGAGCTCAATAATCATTTTCTCCCCCTTTCTATTAAAGTAGTTTGCTCCTTGTCTATAAGCTGTTATTGCGCATGCGTTAATTAAGACACGATCTCGTCTGATAATAAAGCCATTTCTGACTTTGATTCGCTTGCTGCTATGTAGGGTAAAGGGTGAAAGAGAGGGTAAACTGTATGTTACAGGATAAAAGACAGGATAAACGATAAGGTAATGGGTAAAAGACAGGGTAAACGATAAGGTAATGGGTAAAAGAGAGGGTAAACGATAAGGTAAAGGGTAAAAGACAGAGTAAATGATAAGGTAAAGGATAAAAGACAGGGTAAACGATAAGGCAATGAGTAAAAGACAGAGTAAATGATAAGGTAAAGGATAAAAGACAGGGTAAACGATAAGGTAAAGGGTAAAAGACATCCATAATGCAATATTTATACAATTTATTCGTAGAAAGTATGGTAAAAATAGTTCAATCAAGTTGTGATTCATTGTATCTTTTCCTGAAATACTCTGTTTTAAGCTAAAAAGTTTCCATAAAAAATTATCCCTGGAAAGTATGTTGCAATTTATTGAGAATAAATAGTGGTAAATAGCTTAATTCCACCGTAACGATGAGTAATTGACACCACAGTTATTGACTCCCGTCATTCTTATTTAGCTTTTACTTCAACTATGTGCTTCAGATTAGGTTAGGTAAAACTGAGCATTGACACGGAAGCTTATTTTTTGAATTTAAGATTAGGATTTCATAACTTTCTTGCTTACCCCAGGCATCCGTCTTTAATAATATCATTTATTCTTCCATAAATTTAACTTATTCACGCCGGCTCTGAAATTTGTATTATTCAAATGTCACCCACCGGCAGTACAAGCCGGTGTGAAGTGCGTGTTTTGCTGTAAATAAATGCATTCGTTACCAAAGTAATCTAAAGTATTCCCTGCCCTAACCAGGAAAGGAGCTTACCTGGTTGTAATACTTGGGATAACTTATCGCAACCAAAATATACAACAATCGTTATAAAATTTAAAGCGCACATTACAATCCATTTCATTTTTCAGTCATTAAATTCTTTAACCGGCGTGCCCGCCCGTGCGTTTTACGTGCATCGAATTATCTCATGTTTAGACTTAACTAAAATTGAATCATTAATTATCTTTATAATTTGATATAAAAATTACCTAGGATCCACAAACATCTCAAGTTTTCTCTGCCTTCTTATGTTAACTGAAACGAAACGGTTTATCTTGTTAGATAGCAAAGAAAATAAAACCGGGTTAAAAAGCATATCTCTCTGTCCTTTAGGCGTTTAAAAAACTCATATAGGATATTTTTCATTCAGTTTTATCATAGATAGAATGAACTATTAAGAAAACCAAGAAAGGTTCATCTGAAAACTCCATGAAAATCGCATATAAAAAAGCAGATGATTCAGTTAAACTTAGCAAGATTACTAAAATTCAATCGACGACTAACAGCTAACATTTCGTATTCAACGATGCGTCTGACTCGTGCATCTAATTATAGAATTTTTAATATTTAAATCTGCAGTTAAGTGAAAAGAATCAATTAATTTTAAGGTATCCGAACATGTTCGGAGCACTTTTTTTAAAAATTGTGAAATAGAAACACCAAAATATGTTTTTTTAGATTCGAATTTAATAAATATTAATATTAGAGTATGATTTTTGTGTATAAATTATTATAAATTTACAAAAATCTTGAATTTCTGCTGCTTTTTAGAGGAAATTCCCCAAAACTTCAAACATGCTAGAGGTCAAACTTTTGTAATAATTCAAATAAAACTAATACTAAAATAAACTACATACTATGGACTAGTGCTTGTACTAGAATCTTAACATTCTTTGGATAAATAAAAATTTTAGAGCTAATCGAACAATCATTATAAGATTTTCAGCAAATTTTTTATGTCATTTTTCAAATAAAAGGCCATAATTTAAAAAAAAATATTGTTACAATATACATTATTCTAGTACATTCACTAGAGATACATTTGAAGAAAGTGTTCACAAAATTTCAGAACAATCGAATGATAATATCTTGAGTTATCGTGTTTGAAGTGTGAAAATTATACATAAAATCTAGTTTTGGGAAAAATCAAATTTTAATTTTGCCACGCGCTTAAATTAAGTGTCTAAACTTCAAAAAAAAAATCCAAAAATGTACTAACATCATATTAACTTGAAAAAATGCAGTTTAAAAGAATTTTGGACAGGTTTCTGTCCCTTTAAATGACAACTTCCGGTTAATTAAACGCCCACTTCCGGTTTTCGGTTTGTTATAAAACAATTAATATCTTATCTTCTAATTAACGTACCGACAAAAGTAAATATGTTTTAGAAAGGTAAATGAATGAACTATCCAAAACATCAAAAATTAAAAAATGGGAATTTTGACCGAAAATCGACTTTTCAACGTGTTCGGATACCTTAAAAGAAAAAATCCTTCGAAACGCTTGAGTATCTCAACTGTCATTTATGCTCTTACACCCTAGTAGCACAAAGATATTGTACAATATTCGCAATATTGTATAATATTGTACAATATCACATAATATTGTACAATATCGGACAACATGTTGTTCTACATGAGTATGAGTTAAAATAGCAACAAATACCCAAATAGGATATGTCATATAATTAGAAGATTAAATAAATTCCTAGGTCAAGAATTAAATGCATAAGAATTGTCTAAAAAAATAACAACCTCATAGTAGCCGATACTGTCAAAATATAGTCTTTTATCGCAAATCGTTCTATTATTAGGTAGTTACTATGCATTTGTACAATGGACATTAGTTATTGGTCGAAGAACTTCAGTGCACTGGAGTCTATATTTTAATCGAAAATTTATTAATTGAATTAACACACAATAAGCTTAATTGTATAAAAAATATCAACATTTCTTGTACATAATGATGGCATAACTGTTTTTTAGTCGTAATTGTTCGTAAAGTCACAAACTTATAATTTTTGAAAGACAACCATTGAAATTTACATAACTAAATGGAGCAACAAAATCTTTTTGAATTAAAAGGCAATTAAACGAAAGTCTTTGTG
Source organism: Araneus ventricosus (assembly GCA_013235015.1). Lineage (NCBI taxonomy): Eukaryota > Metazoa > Arthropoda > Arachnida > Araneae > Araneidae > Araneus > Araneus ventricosus. The sequence continues at coordinate 429,008 of BGPR01000282.1, forward strand.
TTTAACTTCTCTGAGTTAATTAGTGTTCCTTAAACATCGATAGACTATCGATACTATCGAAGCCAAGTCGATAGTATCGAGTTTTCGAAACTATCGACTGAAACTATCGATAGTATCGATAGTTTCAAAACTATCGATACTATCGATAGTATCGATAGTTTCCTCTCGGGCAATACTATCGATAGGCGCATTTTCAGTCGATAGTTTTAAAGCTATCGACTGCAACTATCGACTGTCAATAGTATAGCTCCTATCTAGTGGCGGGTCGTGTATTGTGTCAGTGGGGGTGCTGTATTATATAATACTATCATTGATATATTTTTGTATAATTTAAATATTGGCTTTTTTGGTCAATTTTGGATGTTTTAATAAATTGATTTTTGACTTGATGTAAGCAAGTTTTTATATATATTAGCAATGTCGTTACGTATATATGCTAATTACTAAGTTTGTAAGTAAGTATTTGCGGATACACGTACGTATATATGTACGTTCGTATGTACGTAACATCCGTCCGCCTGTATGTAATTTACGTATATATGTATGTAACGTACGTGCTATGCAAGGAACGCGCATACATTTGAACGCATATATGTATGTACGAATCATGATTACGTATGTAACTTACGTACGTATGTTTGCAACATACGTATATATGCCACATGCATACGTTCATAGCACATTATAAACTTAGGACGTTGCATGCTTACGTACGTATGTTACATACCTAGGCAAGTGTGTTACTTAGATACGTACGTTACATACATATGCACATTTCATACGTAAGTAAGTTGCATACACAAGTACTTACGTTATAAACGTACGAACGTTACATACGTGCATATGAAGCGTTCCTACGTAAGTAACGTACGCGTGTATGTTTGTACTGTACGACGGTATCTATATAACCCACATACATATATAATTTACGAAAGTATACAGGTTACGTAAGTACGTATGCATGCACATACGTACGTTCATAGTACATTTGCATAATCAGTTTTTTTAACGTACATATGTACGTTACATACGAACTCATGTTTCATATATACTTATGTTACATACGTATTCACGTCTCGCATATACTTACGTTACATACGTACTCGCGTTTCATATACACTTACGTACTCACGTTTCATTTATACTTACATTATATACGTACATACGTTTCATATATACGTTTGACGTATGTTACGTACGAAAGCATATTTCATATTTATGTATGACGTACGTCACATACGTACGCATGTTTCATGTATAAGTATGACGTAAGTTACATATGTACGTTTCAGACGTACGTTACATACATACTCACGTTTCATATATACTTCCGTTACATACGTACTCGCGTTTCATATATACCTACGTACTCACGTTTCATTTATACTTACATTATATACATACGTACGTTTCATATATACGTTTGACGTACGTTACATACAAAAGCATATTTCATATTTACGTATGACGTACGTCTCGTACGTATGCATGTTTCAGACGTATGTTTAAACGTACGTACATTTTATACATGCATACGTATATTTGTGCGCACGTTGCATACATATGTACGTACTTTAACGCGCGTGATATACATGCGCAAGCACTTATATGAATGAACGTGTACATTACGTATGTACATACATACACTGCGTATGGTACATATATACCTATATAAAGTACGTAAACATTCGTGTGTATGTATGAAACGTACATTCGAACTTCGTGTACCTGTACGTACGTCTGTATGTAACGTTCTAAGTATTCACCTATGTAACACACAAAGTACTAAGAAATAACATAAGTACTTATGTATGCACGCCCGTATGTATGTAACTTTCATCCGTCTATATGCATGTAACGTTCATTCGTCCGTATGTATGTAACGTAAGTATGCCCTTATACATTCAAGATGGTAGTTCCGTATATACATAAATACAATCATAAGAATGAATTTATGGATGTAACGTATTTCTACAACATCAACTCATCGAATTTGCAAATAAAAATAATTAAATTCGCCTTTTTCGCACGCAGTCGTCAAAAATTAAAAATCGTTTGCTTTTTCGAACACATAGATAATATTTATGAAGAGATAGCATCATAGTACATTATGAGACATTATGACATCATTTGCCTTTTTCGCGCGCGGTTGTCAAAATTTAAAAATCGTTTGCTTTTTCGAATACATAGGTAACATTAACGAAGAGATAGCATAATAGTACATTATGACATCATTTTCGCAAATAAGATAGTCAAGACAAGATGACATGAAATTGTTAGTCTCGAAGATTAAATTCAGAATATGTACAATTTTGGCCTTAGAAAATTTAGATGAGCTAATCTCGTCTTATATATGAGAAATCTACCAATTTTTTCTATTGGGCGAAAATCGCTCAAATAAAATTACTGCAAATAAATTCATATTAACCAAACGATAAACAAATTTCTGATTTAAAACAAGCGATAAAATTTAACCAAACGATAAGATAAATCCTTATTCTAAATTCTGATGTAGAGGTGACGCTTCAGTATGTTTTTTGAGTGAGTGAATATGATTAGAACAGCGCTTTGTGCAAAAAATTTACCTTATTTAAAGTGCGAAATTTCTTCAAACTTATTTATGTCTTGTTGATTTCTTATTGAATTGTTACAATGAGTAGTCTGAAATCAAAAGTTTGGAATAGTTTTGAAAAGTTAGAAGATGGTAAGTTCGTCAGATGTGTTTTATGTCAAAAAGAATATAAATATTGTAATAATACGACTAATATGAAGGATCATTTAAAAAGGAAACATCCTGACATCATTGTAAAATACACCGAGGATCATTGTGCAGAAAGTATGGATGAGGCAGGACCTAGCAATATACCAAAGAAAAGAAGGGACAGTGTGAAAGAATTTATTGGTAGAAGTCTCTTTTATGAAGAAACGTCAAGCAGAAAAAAGTACTTAGACAAGCTTTTTGCTCTAATGATCTCGCTCGACATGGAACCACTAAGAATGGGAGAACATGAAGGTCTAAAAAATTTTGTCCATGCGTTAGATCCCAAATATGTTCTGCCGGACACTTCCACCCTGACAAATAAATTATTACCTCAAATGTATAATGAAGTGAGGTCGAAATTATTGACAGCTCTAAAGGATTGCGATAATTTGTCTATTACAGTTGATACGTGGACTACAATAGCTAATGAAGCTATTCTCGCAGTCACGGGTCATTTCATGTACTGCAATAAACTCATATCGCCACTGTTAGCAGCACTAAAAGTTGAAGGAAGTCAAAATGCTGGCAAAATAGCAACAGTAAGTAAAATATTTTAGTGAATTTTTCTGTTCATTCGTTTATTTGTCAATACTTAGTTTCATACTTACTGATATTGGCAGTTTAGCAATTATTAAGGCAGTTAAAACGATCTTTGAATCTAAGTGTCGTTAATTATTCTAAATAAAAAATGTGCTTCAAAATTATCAGTAATGTTTTATAAAACTATAATTAAAATGCTCTTTTAACTCGGAAAGTGTGTCCAAGATAAATTATATTGGCAGTGTTTTTGAACTTAAATATACTTACACTTACAAAAACTTATCAATAGCCATTACTTTAACCCTTTAACAGTCTTAGTTTCTTTGCTATCTAATACGATTACCCTTTCTGTTTTGGAAAGGGGCAGTCGTTTTCATTCACCTAAGAAGGCATATAGTACTTGAGATGGTTATAGATTCTACCTACCTTTTGTGTAAAATTATAAAGCTTAATGATTAAATTTTATTTTTAAGACTAAAAATGCGACAATTCGATGATGGAGTATACCCGGGCCTTTAAGTTCAGCTATTCATAAAGTAAGCTAAAGCCTTTATATAGGACACATGATTTTGGTCATTCGAATATTTTTTTAATAATTCGATACTCAAAGAGCTGCTAAGTTCTCAGAATGAGTAAATTTTTAAGATAAGTATGAGATGGTTCTAAGAATTGCGTCATTCTGCAATTGTCGTAAATTTTTATAAAGAAAATCTTCTCCATATGCTTTTTAAATGAAGCTCCAAAAATATCTCATTTGATTTAATTTTTTTCAAGTGCCTATTAAATGGAAAACTGCTTTATTATTTGCATTGCAAGTAAACACACTGTTAAACAGACGATAACATGATAATTTAACCTTTAATCTGTGCAAATCATATATAGGATAGAATGCTATGATATGGTAAGTTTTTTAGAGGTCGATTATTGTTAATTAAAAGAAGTAAAAGATACATCACATGTCATGAATTACGTAAAGAAAAGTTCCAAATTTCGCTTTCAAATTGTAAGCCAAGTAATTTCAAATACGGAACTAAATTGATCCTAAGCCCGCAACATTTTTTTAAATTAAGTTTTCATTCGTTCATTTAATTATTATTGTAGAAATCAATGATTTACAAACCATCTTATAATTTCTATAAATATCTACCAGGAATAATGTGATTTTCTTTCCTGTTAAATATGTATGCTAGTTTGTATTTAATGCACTTCATCATATATTATGCATAAGAAATTATTCTTTTATTATAAAAACTTTCGTAACCTAATGTATCGATTAACAAATTGTCTTGTGGCATTAAATAATCTTATTAAGACTTATTTGAAGGCAATTTTTTACTAATAATTTTTTTTTAATTTGAAAATGTTCACCTTTTAATAGTTCACAGACTTTAAGATTCCAGTTTACATTATATTTTGCCACAGACTATAGTTTGTAGTTATTACTCAAATGCAATGCAATTACAACCAAGTATTATTTTTAGGTCATCCATGAAACTTTGGAAGGAATGGACTGTCGGAAAAAAGTAGTGACCATTGTCACTGATAACCTGCAATCGATGATCAACGCTGCTGAAATTCTAAAAATAAAACATTTACCGTGCTTTGCTCATACATTAAATTTAGTAATGACTGATGCGTTTAAAATAACAGAGTTTGAAATTTTGATAAACAAATGTAAAAAAATTGTTTCATTTTTTAAGCATAGCACATTAGCATCAGATACATTGAAATCAATTCAAAAGGAATGTAATAAGAAACAGCTTAAACTTGTTCAGCAAGTCGACACCCGTTGGAACAGCACTTTCTACATGTTAGAAAGAATAAGAGTCATCAGAAATGAACTGACTCTCGCAATCAGTAAATGTGAAAAAGCTCCTCCTAACTTATCAGCCGAAGAATATAAAATGATTGAAGAGATAGAAAAAATGCTGGAACCTTTTGAGGTCGCTACCAACTTGGTGTCTGGGGAGGAGTACCCTTCTCTGTCTATTATATTGCCTATAATAAAGGGTTTGTCTCTAAAACTTGTGGAATTGGAGAAAATAAATTTAAATGAGATCTCACGAAAACTTCTGGAGAGTTTAAAAAATTCTGTTTCGAAAAGAATTAAACCTTATGAAAAAAGGACATCATGTATAATGGCAACCCTTTTAAATCCCAAATACAAAAAAAGAGGCTTTAAAACGGATGATGAAGCAGAGAATGCAATACGGCTGTTACAAAATGAATATACATCCTTTCTTTCAACTCCCGATAAGATCCAAAATTCAGAACCTCCAGCGACAGCATCGTCTTCCAAAAAAGAGAAAGTGGATGACTTACTTTATTTTCTAAATATTCCGGATTCACAGTACAATCCGAGAAGCGATGCAATAGTTGATGTTAGACAGTATGTAGAGAAGCCCAATATTTTTAAAGCAGAAGATCCGCTTAAATACTGGCAAGTTTCTCAAAGCAAGTTAAAGGAACTAGCCTTCAAATACTTGTCGATACCAGCGTCTTCAACGCCAGCAGAACGCATTTTTTCACTGGCTGGGCAAATATTAACAGAAAGACGGAATCGACTAGATAGTGAACATTTTCACCATCTATTGTTCATAAAACAAAATTTTAAATTGTTTAACTGAGCAATTTTTTAAAATTGTAACCTATGGGATTAGGTCTTTGCTAATGTTGCATTAGTTATTTCTGTATTACTCTGCATAATGTAAACTAATTATCTCTGTATTGTGTTTGCTTTACATGTGAATTTTTATAAAATATATTTGCCGATTTTGAAAACTATTTACTGTGTACCATGTTCTGATCTTAAAGAGTTCTTTGCGAGAGTCGAACTTAAATAAATATATATTATGAGCATTTATGTTTGTTATATCAACTGATATATAAAAATATTTTGTAGAAGCTAGGGAAGAGCAACGTACAAAAACTTTTAGTCTGTTACAAGAATAATGAAATCAGTTACTGTATTAAATAAACTAGTTATTTCTGTATTATATTAGTTAAAAATCCAAATGTTTGCAAAGTATCTTTGTAAATTTTGAAAATTATTTACTGTCTACCATGTTCTGATCTTGTAAAAGCGTTCTTTGTGAGGGTAAAACTTACATAAATAAATATATTCTGCCTTTATGTTTGTTATATTATTTGATACTTAAAGATATGTATTAGAAAATAGTGAAGAACAACGTAAAAATAATTTTTTTGCAAGAATTTGCACTTAGCGTGGACAGTTAAGATATACAAAAGCGAAATGATTCATCTTATTCTTTTTAAGCAAAGAAAAGATTTTTACCTGAGTCGTTGAGGCAGAAAAAACTATTATCAAATATTTTAATTATTGAAAATCATACAACAATTATTCATTTTATTATAAACTAGCCGCCTATGGCGACCAGCTTGATCACCGGGTATGTAATTTCAATTGAATCTTGTATCATTTTATCTTCATGGTCCCCTTAACAACATAAGCGGATTGCAGTAGATATTTAACCCATGTTCTTTTAGGAGACTTGCACCTTTTCTGTTCATTATCCACATAAATGTCCTTAATGGAGTCAAATAACTGACCATGTCATGTAACATCTAATTGCACGTTGTCAGCGTCATCTTCACTTTCGTATTCCTCTTTCAAAATATTCATTTGATTTCAACATTAAAATGTCGCAACACATTTTATGGCCAGCAGCATGTTTGCTGAACAGCTGTCTTTCGCTGCACAAGATGGGTGTGAGTTGGAACTCATTTCGCATTACAGTATTTTTTGTTGAACAGTGTAAGAGTCCTTTTGTCTAAATCAAATGATGAAACATTTTCATCACAATTGCCCTAACAGTTTCATATTAAATTTTGATGTATTTTAACATTATTTATCACCCTAAGGAGTTGATTTAAAAATATTTATCCCCACTACATTTTTAATTTGACCTGTAAAAACATGTGAATCAAGTTTCATCTCGTGCATAGTCTCTTTTGTGCTGTTATCTGTATTTTACTTATTCTCCCTTAACTTGAGAGATTGGGTGAATGTTAGGTGACATTAACAGTCGTCAGCTAATGAGAAACGTGCATCAAATTCCATTCAAATCGCACAAGTCTTATTCAACTACACATCGGTTGGCCAGTTCTTTACATGCATTTAGGAACCTTTGCCCAATCTACACTAAGATATTGGATTAGCATTTATTTACACCTACAATACTTTTTGACAGCCATTGAGGAACATGCGTACCAAATGTCAACAAAATTGCTCTATCCGTATTAAGTTTCATGTCAATCAAACTATGTCTTTGCTCCACCTTATGACGGATTGGGTAAGTGTTTATTTACCCGTACAGTTCTTTTAGCTGGCCTATGAGAAACATGTGTAAAAAGAGCCTTCAAACTCGCCCCTACCGTATCCAACTGCATATCCATCGGCCCATGTGTTGTATTTAAACGACTTCGCTCCACTCTATCCTAAGTGATTGTGTTAGCGTTTATTTACCCTTCCAATATTCTTAAACGGTCGCTGAGAAACATGCATGCTTGATTTTTCATCATTCAGCAGCATTTCTGAACATCTTTAGACGACAAAGTAAGGAATTCAGGAATAACGATTCAGAAAATTTCTTTTAGAGTTATTTTTTTAAAATTAACTAAATAATTTGAAACGTTTTGAAACATGATTTATAAAAAAAAAACATGTCTACAACAAATAAAAAAATCTATTTATTAATATTTTATAATTATTTGTTAAATTAAACAAAATGTATTGAGAAAACAAATTTAATTTATAAAAAAATGCATAATGAGCAGAGTGTATTATACGTAGCCAAACCACCACTGATACATTGCATGAGAGCCACTGTATAGCAGCAATACATCGACTCATTCCTCAATGGAAAGCTATCAACTGGCATTGCAGTTGAACCAGGGTCTCAAACTCAATTGTTAGCACTGGCCAAATAAACAAAATCTAAGTTTATGTGTTCCGTAAAAAAATTAATAAATAAAATAAAACGTTTTAAATTTTACACAAACATATGTTTTTTCGAAAAAGCATTTAAAAAAAAGAGAAAAGAAAATGGCAAAGCTAATGTTTTTTTCATGACTCTTGGAATCTCTTATCTTCTACCATCTTTCCTATTTCAAGGGTATAGTTAGGTTTAATTTAGTTTAGTTTCATTAGCGTCCCATTTTGAAGCAACGCGAGGGCTATTTTGGGACGGACCTCATAATTTTAAGCCACGGTCAGATGACGAGGACGACACCTGAGCTGGCACCCCCTCTCCAAACTTCCACGCCACACCAACGGGGTGACGTTTGGCCACTGCGTATGATTTAGCGTGCAAGTCTTAAAGCCTACTCTCAGAATAAAAAAAGAAAGCAAAAGGAAGTGCCAATTTTAGATATCTTTATAAGTTAATGTGAAATTATTACAATACTGGTTTTATTCGTTTAAATGTGGAAATACTATTTCTGCAAAAATGGAGTAAAATTAAAATTAAAAAAAGTCCGTCAAATGTTATTAATTCGAGTCATTTGATTCTTAAGCTAAAACAAGTCCTTAATATTATTGATGAAAACTTCTTTGCATAGATGGATGGTTGGAGGAAGGGGATGTGATACTAGGGGGTACGCGAAAATAAAAAGACTGAACAAGGAGTACTCGAGGGAAAAAATGTTGGGAACCCCTGACCTACACAATTACAGATTTCCAGCAATTTACGACCCCCTAGACCGCAAGACTGCATGTAACCTATCTGAAAAAAATTTTAAAATACGCTCTCATTAAAAAAACAATAGTTAAAAAATTATTACATTTTTTAAAATTAATTTTTGAAATTTGTCCAACAATTCGCGGACACCCTGTATATCAGAAAATATAAATATTTAAGTAATAAAACTATCTGTGCAACGTTTTGACAAGTTTCAAAGCTATCGATACTATCGATTGTTTAAAACTATCGATAGTTTAGAAACTATCGATAGTATCGATAGTTTCTAAACTATCGACTGAAAGAGCAACTATCGATAGTATCGCCTGAAAGAAAACTATCGATACTATCGATAGTATCGATAGTTTTGAAACTATCGATACTATCGATAGTTTCAGTCGATAGTTGGGAAAACTATCGACTGCACTATCGATAGCTGAACTATCGATGTTTAAGGAACACTAGAGTTAATGTAATATGGCAAATGTTTTGGAAACTTCTCTTATAATCGTTGTAATATTCGTAACGAATAAAAAAATATATATTTGTAGAATTATTAAAATATTTGAAGAAATTAATTAGATTAAAAAATCTTTTGGCTGAAAAAGAAATTAATTAAAAATATCGTTTGGCATTAATTCTTTTCTAAAGGTAATAAAAATAGTTTGGCAACGATATTGTCTTTTACTAACGTTGCCTAGCAACTGAAAAGAATTATGATTATGATATTGAACTTGGAATTCGATGTAAGTCAGTGATTGTAACGTTTGTGATGGAAGTGTATGTGTTTGTTTTTCATGTTTGTGCTGTGGTAGACGTCCAATAAATATATTATTTTTGATAAAGATGGCTCCATACTATGCTGCAATACATCACATCGTCTTAATCTATTGTAATTCTCTGTTACTAGTGCAAATATCTCAGCCATTGTTTGCACTTATGAACTGGATTGGTGAATTGTTTAATATGCAAACATTTGCTGTCTAGTAACTCAATCGGGTTAGAAGGCTTTAAATAGAATGGTAGTTAACGGTTTAAGAACCAACGAACTTTTACATGACACCTTAAATCATAAACGGCCCAATTAAATTTGAAAAAAAATGTGTTAACAGGCATTTTTTTGTTTCATTAATTTAGGTTTTGATTGGCTCTGTTTATATATCGGTTATAATGAGATTCCATGATGTATCAATTGTTTGATGTGTATTTGTAAAAACACTTTTAGAGGAAAAATTCCAAATCTGGATTTATTAGAAAATTGTATTCAATATTAAGGTAGTTCCTATTGAATTCAGAAGTTGATACAACAGTGGTGAGAATTGAAAATTTCTTTAAAATTTTACGTTATTCATTTTTGTATATTGAGAATCATACTTCAAGAAAGCATAGATATTTATAGTTCTTCTTTCAATATAAAAGTTTGCAGTATTTAAGCACATAAAAGATATGCTGAAAACATTGCAGCCTTCACCAGCTATTTCTCCGCAAACGATATTTATTACAACTCTATTCTTTAACACAGCTACGCGTCATCATCGTATCGAAACAGCAGGTGTCTAGTCAATGTCACAAAAATTGTTTTGTTGCCAACGCATTCGAATAAGAACAGTGGTTTCTCTCTCTGAACTCTTTTCGCAATTTTAGGAACAGTCTATGGTAGAATATAAATTTTTTTACTTCATTTTTAAAACGGCTTTAGGAGATTTAAATTCTATGAAGAGAATTAGAAGATCAACAATAAGGAAAAAAATGATTTTTTATGAATAAACAATGAGATATAGTGCAGTTAATATAAGCGAATTAAATTGTAATTATTTTATTCCTAAATAGCATTCGACAGTAGGAAAAATTAGAAATGTATAATGGGAAAATGTCAAATATGTTCGCATATGTGCCAACAATAGCAGTAAATGCTCGAAGTAGCTATCGTAAAAGTTTATGAGTTCCATTATATAAATATTGCCTATACTATTTCTGTTTTACTCGGGATTTATCATTTCCTAGAATAAAAGCACCATAAAAATTTCTTAGGATTAAGATAAAATTTTTATTATTGGATTGCATAATTTATTGAAGGTTTAAACAAAATCTACGATATTTTCTAGGAAGTGGCGAGCCCTTGTAAACATAGTTTTTGTCGTAAAAATGTCTTTAAATTGTTAAAATGGTTCGAATGGTACTTTTTCCGAATGTCTTCGTCAAAACATAATTCAGATCAACGGAAACAATTTTATTAAAAGTAAAATTAGAACATAGTTTCCAAATTTCCAGAATTATTTATTATGTTTTTCTTATTTATTAATTCATAGTTATAGAAATAACTAAAAATAAAATGTTTCTAATTTACCATTTTTAAGAAAGTTGCATTTCTCATTTTAATTCGCCTGCAAAAGAATCTTTAGTAGAAATAAAGACTATTTTCATTCTTTTGGTGACAAAAAAGTCATTAAAATATAAATAAACATAATAATTCTAAAATTCTGACTTCAAGCGGTTGATGTATATATACTAAGAGACTACGTGAAACAATTTAATAAGAAAGTAATACATTTTAGTACTTAAACAGGTTACACTTGCTTGGACCTCGCAGAAATCGATTACCTTACAAATTCAATTATATCATTACACAATATTTTTTATAGATCACTAATTTACATTACAATTCATCTCATCCAACTTATGTCACCGATCTGTCAAAAACACTTCAACTTTTTCCCTGTTCGAAATGTCGTCTGCGGACATTTTCAAAACAAACCAAGGTTTCATGTCAGCCAACCGGTGAAAAATGCATCTCATCATTGAAATGAAAACCCTCTACGAGTTCCAAAGAAGTTACATCTTTTCTGGTTACCAATGACAACTGAGAGACCTTCTTTGTCTACTTTCCCGCCAAGAGATGCGTGCGCGATATGAAAAGAATAATTCTTTCATTTCCTTTTTTTTCTCTCAAGCGGGGATCTCTGCACTGACGTCATCCCCGATACAAAAACCCACCTGTTGAAGTGGAGGATTTCTTCATCTTTATTTATTTATTTTTTGCAATTGCTTTTCCGGACAGATAATACTCGTGGAAGATCGAACAGGACATGCGCCTCGAACGACGATCGATCAAATATTCTTTTTTCTTTCCGCTTTTTTTATCGTCTATAAGGTATCCAAGACAGATAGAAGCTTAATGCTTGTTTTTATTCTGTGGCAGATTAATATTTTTTTTCTTAATTTCCTACCTGTCATACTAAGTAGATCAAATATGACATTTCATGATTATTAAATTTTTCCCGTGAAAGAAATTGAGACTGTAGTTTACCGAAAATCGAAACTACCCAGATAACGAGGGGTGTCTTTGTAGCGTGTTCAAAACTTGCGACGTTGGTTGCGCGCTACATTGAGCATTCTGGAGTTCTGAAACTATTTATTTTTAGATCCTAAGGTGAATCTCGCTAGCAGTTATTCGTTCCCAGGGCCGAGACCTTGAATAAAAAAATCTCTTAAGAAGATGTAATGAAAAAGGCATTTAAAATATGGTTAAAAAATAAACTTACGCATTTTAAATTACCTGACTGGAAGATAAAGGAGAGAAGTCAAGTTATCGAATTATTAAAGTTTATCTCTTATGTAATGTTATATTAATTTCTCCAATCATAATATGCATGTGAAAGAAATATAAACGCGAATGTGAAGCTAATGTTTGATTGTTCTATTTGACCTAATAGGTTATTACGAAACTAGCACCATTAATTACTCATACGAAAGATTATTTTAGAAC
>BGPR01000282.1:441783-453303 GCA_013235015.1 Araneus ventricosus
CAGCGAACGATTTCAACAAAAATTTCCGATATAAATGACTTTCTAATACTATTAATCAAAGCAAATTTATATAATTTATATAATATAATAAATTTATAAAATTTTGTATAAAACATTCTTATGTAAGTTTATATTAATTTCTCTATTCCTAATGTATATATGAATAAATTGTAAAAGCACGAACGGATGTTTGATTGTTATACATTCCATTCTGTTCTATTTTGCCTAAAAGGTTAATAGAAAGTTAGCACCATAAATTGTCGACACCTCAGATTATTCTATAAAGGGTGCAGGGAACGAATTAAAAAAATATTTATGATATAAATGATTTTCTGATGCTATTACTTAACACTCTGACTCCTAATCCGGCCAAAACTGGCCATGAGAATTCTATACTAGTGGTTCGGATTTCGGCCGGTTGCTGTTCCGAAAGGGGGGGAAGAAGACAGTTGTGGGAGTGGTCTTTAAAGGGACCCTTACGGGAGAAATGAAAGGCCTAACATTCGTATCTCCCACTACCCGTAGTGAGGAGAAAAGGGGCGGACGGATCCATTCCACAGATAAATTAGTAAGCAAACCTGCGTATACAACTGAACTCAGATTTTGAGAACTCTCTGTAGTCAGAGAGTTAAAGCAAATAGCCTGAATAGTGCAATTTTTTAAATTAATTAATAATAAATAAGGTATTTTTATTAATTTGTTGAAGACACGTTGAGTGGTCATTAACCCGTTAACTCCCAGCATCCTCGTTTGAGGACAGCTGTATTTACACTCCCGTCGCATTCCATTGTATATATTCTGTTTTGTCTAGAAAGTCACTATGTATTCCCAATTTCCTAAACAATATTCAACTGGCATATACCACAGTTAGCAAGATTTTGATATGAAAGCGTCGTCATTTTGATTTTTTTTTCCTTTGATATATTATCGAGGAAATGCAAAGAATTCGAAAGTAATATTATTTTTTGATATTGTACTACAATTCGAAAATCTTTTCATATATATCTAGAAAAAAGATTAAAAAATGATTTTCTATCGTTTGTTTGATACTTTTTTCTTAAAAATAAAAAAGAGATATATTTTAGAGGTGAGGATGGGCGAACTCAGTTTTTTTCACACAGGTGCCAAATAACATGCACCTCTAACACTCTATTGTGTAATAGTGAAAATCAACAGTTTCTCGACTAGCCGCCAATAAGCGTCACGATTATAGACTGTCGAATTTCTCAATTACCCAATCGAGTGTTAGAGATGGATGGCTTTTGCATCTGTGTGCAAAAAGCTTGTTGATTAGTTCGCACCCCACCTATCACAATATCGTCCCATTCCACAGTACCTTACTTAGTCCACATTCCACACTTATAAAAGGCAATGTTTGTGTGCGTGCGTGTGTGTGCGATGTCCAGACGAATCTATCGCACTTACAGCCATGAAATTTGGCACACAGGTAGTCGTAATTGTGACTGAATGCACCTCGAAGCCGGAATTTTAAAATTTAATCTAGAATTTTTTTTATTTAATGTTTTGTGTTGTTTTGGTCATTTTCGGCACGTTTACGGCTGTAATATCTTTTTTAATGATAATTTAAAAACAATGGATGCACCATTGGAAAGAACAAACAATTTTCTTTCTAATGAAATTTGTTTTGAACTTCAAACGTAATTTACTGAATTTTGAGAAATTTTTTAAAAAATAGTCAGTTTTGCCATCGAAATTTTATTTTCGTTTTTAAATTTACTGCATACCCCGTTCTAATAAAGGTATCTCTTTCATTTTTTTTAGGTAATTAATGGAATATTCCCCCTGATTTAAAACAAGAGCGGTTAAAATATCTTTTATGGTTGAATATTATTTGTTAAAATATTTTCGCTCTATTTTTTCCCCTCCTTGATTCTTCGTAACCAAGGTCGAGGTGTTCTAATCCCAGCATGCATTTCGTCGAAACCACGTTACATCATAATCCCTTTGCTGAAGGTTGTAAGCCTTTTTAAAAATTTTGTAGAAGTTCAGGATATCACGGGCAACGCCGTGAAGACACTGCTAGTTTGTTATATTAATTACTAGCAAAATATCATCCCATTCCACGGTACCTTACTTAGTTTAGTTTTTTATATTACCGTCCCGTTTTGAAACAACAAGAGGGCCATTTAGGGCGCGGCCAAATGACGAGGATGCCTCCTGAGCTGGTGACCCCCTGTCCAAACATCCGCATCACACCACACCAACGTTTGACCCACGAAATCAGATTTAACATACGCTAGGCCCAGATACACGGCGGATCTTCACCGGAATCGTATTTCGAACCTGGAACCCTTCTCCCCGGCCCTGACGGTACCTCATTTGCTAATCATAGTTATCTGAAACTTCAAAATTTCCTTCAGAAATAAAGTGTTTGGGGCCGTTCAAATATTACGTAAGCACCCAAGGGGGGGGAGGGGGTTTGCGATTTGCTTATTTTTGCTGACAAGGGGGGAGGGGGAGTATGGCTTACATAAGACATTAAAATCACTTTATTTCCGAAAAACTCTTGTAGCTAGGACAAATAATTTAATTTTTTAAAAAAATTTGAAAAAAAGTTAAATTTGGCAAAATAAAATTAAACTTGAAATTGTAAGGAAATTAAACCTACATTTTTTTTTTCATTTTAAGCCGAATTCGAGTTTTTTTTTATTTGAATTAAGTCCTAAAATTTTTTAAATTAGATTATTATTACTGTTATACGTTTTGTTAAAAAAAAAAAAGAACGGGAGGGGGGTTGGAGTTTGCTTACGTAATTCTAAGCGCGCCCCCCCCCCCCCCCCCCCCCCCCCCCCCCCCCCCCCTCAAAAAATACCAAAAACATGCTTACGTAATATTTGAACGGCCCCTTTTGAAAAGTTTTGCTCTCTTCCTATTTTATTAACTACAAATATATTTTTACATACTTATTTTTTATTTTCTCGTATACGAAGTACACAAAGAGAAAGTATTGTAATCGTCAAAAAATTCGAACTCGAGATTTTGACGAATCTCCACGTTTTAGACCTCCCTGAGTCCGAAAAACACAATTTTGGAATTATGTTTGTCTGTGTGTCTGTGAACACGATAACTCGAAAACTATTAGAGCTACGGGATTGAAATTTGATATGTGATATTTGCACATAATTCGTTGCTTTAAATCAAATTTTAGACAAAATCCGTCTAAGGGAAGTCTGTCTGTCCAAGTTCATGTGAGCACTATAACTCAAAAACTTGAATAGCTACTTGGATAACATTTGGTACACAGTTTTATCATCAGGAATGTAGGTCCATATAAAACTTTGGGCGAAATCCGTCAAAGGGTTGATTGTCTGTCGGTCTGTGTAATCGCATACTTTTGAATGCAATAACTGTTTAACAAAATTACTTAGATAAATGAAATTTTGTATGTGGCCTTCTAACCTTAATAGTATATTTGTGTCCAATTTTTGTGTCAATCGGTTTAAAAAAAGGCATTCAAATTGAATATTCAGTTTAGACTGCAATTGCTATTGTGTATTGGCAACAGTAATCTGCCGCCAAACGGTTGTTTGCTGTATGATTCCTTTCGTCTTGGCGCGGTCTACGAAGTCAGAAATTATGGCAAGCCCCCTATATTGAAACTTCTCCAGAAAAATTCTCCAGATGGACGAGATGGAACCAGAGGTGTGGTGAAATCTTGTATGTTATATATAATAACATTTCGTAGTAAAAAACGTTATTTAAAATCTTATTAGTACTCTCAGCTCGCAAAAATTTCGTACATACGGAATTTTTATGCTCGTGGAATGCATTTTTGCAAAATATCAAGTTTTTGGGAATACATAAATTTTATGTGTTTCATTGCAAATCACCATTCATAATTTTTTTTTCTTAAAATACCCAGGATTTGGGTATATACTCCGAAAAATATTTACCTACCCACTTGGTATTTTCTAATCCCACATTACTGGTCGTATGCGAGAAAGTTTCGGGGAGACCACTCCCTCTGGTTAGATATAAATAATGAAGTTTTCTTCAATATTAATTTCTATGAACTAGTGAATAATGTCAATATTTCTCAGAGAGTATATACAAACACTCGTACATATTTTCTAAAAATTGTTTTGGCCTTATCATTAAAATTTCTCATAATAAGTAAATGAAAGAATGTCAGAGAGAGGACAGATTCTTAAAGAAGTTCTGCTAAAAATGAGCCTTGAGAAATAAAACATGCTTCATAAAAAAGTACCCCAAAACTATTAAATGAAAAACCAAGAATTAATTCTGAAATTAAAATAGCAAATTTTAATCTTTTCTGATAATCACTACTAATACATTCTTTAACGATAATTATAAGAATCATCGAAGAATCATAAATCCGAGTAGTGAGTCTGAAATTAGTTCGAAGTTTGCATATTATTTGAAACACAAAGGATGTCATTAAAATTTTTAATAACGTACAAAATTGAAAAGTGTTTGTGGAAAGCTTAATTAATGTTTGTTCGCTATTTCAGAAATAAAAGAAAAATTAATAGTTCTCCGTGCTAGTGGACTTTCTACATCTACAAGTTAATTACTAAACAACTGTAATTAACTATCAATTTTTAAATTGAAACTTCATTTATTTGAAATAAATTTGCATTCACGCTAAGTAATTGTGACTAATGGGATGGTGAGAAAGTTATTGGAACTCAAGATATTTTTTGCTTGGTTTATAATTTTATGTCAGATTAAAATTTATGCTGCAAATTTTTCTTTATGTTGGTAGCGAAAAGTAATAGAACTATTGCAAAAAGTTAAGCATTTGCATTTAACATTTTCAATACTGAAGCGCCCGAAAGGATTGTTCAAGCGAAATACGGCGATCGCCCGAATATCCCTGAGAGGTTCCCCTCTGTCTCTTAACTAAATCAGAGAAAGAGAGAGAGAAAGGGAATTGTAGCGAGAGGCAAACGTGCGCTTCGGAAATTATGGCAACCCCCTAAAACGAAACTTCGTCCTGACATTCTCCAGATGGACGCCTGTGATTAACCAGTGGTGTAGTAAAATCTTGTGTGATATCTAGAGTTACTCAAAAACGTTAAAGTTCTGGTATCTCAGCTAGCGTAAAAATTGCGAACATACGCAATTTTTTTGCAAAATATTGCGTGTTTGGGAATTCATAAATTTTATATTTCATTGTAAATAACCATTCGTAATTTTTTTTCCTCAAAATAACCAGGCCTTGAGTAAAAAAATTATTACCTACCCACTGGGTGTTTACCCACCCCACATTACTGGTCGTATGCGAGAAAGTTTCGGTGAGGCCACTCCCGCTGGTTGTTACTCGTAGTCGTTTAATAAAATTACCTTTTACTTTTTCTGGCATACGAAGTATACAAAGAGAATTGTAATCGTCAAAAATTTCGAACTCGAGATTTTAACGAATCTCACGTTTTAGACCTCCCCGAGTCCGAAAAACACAATTTTGGAATTATGTCTGTGTGTCTGTCTGTGAACACGATAACTCGAAAACTATTAGAGCTATGGGGATGGAATTTGGTATGTGGTCTTTAAACATAATTTGTAGGTTTCTATCATATTTTGGACAAATTCCGTCAACGGAAGTCTGTCTGTCTGTCTGTATGTTCAAGGTCATGCGAACACTATAACTCAAAAACTTGAAAAGCCAGATGGATAAAATTTCGTACACAGTTTTATCGTCATGAATGTATGACCGTATAATATTTTGGGCCAAATCCGTCAAAAGGTTGACTGTCTGTCGGTCTGTATAAGCGCATCTCCAACGAGTCCGCTGTCTCCACGCGCATGCGTATTGAGCGCAATATTCTGTGCACGATATTTATTGACTCCTGCTTGGCGCTTTTTTCATCCGATTCTCCATGCGCATGCGTACTTGGTAGCAATCTGTGCACACGGAAGGATTGTCCTTGAGCCAAGAAAGAGTAGAAATCGGTATTCATTTAATCGGAACGCATCTCTTCGAATTAGATTTTTTACCTAAATATTTTCTGATAGTCATTGGATCCTGGGTTACAATAGGTTCGAATTTTTTTTATCCACGCGGGGGGAGGGGAAACAGCACCTTTTTCGAGAAGTATACGAGAAAGTTTAGGGGAGACCACTCCCGCTGGTTTGAATGAGATTAAGTTAAGAAAAGAAATTCATTTAACTTATTGGATGACATTAATGTTTTATTAATTAATAATTAATTACCAGGTCAACACACTTCGTGATGATTTTTGTTTCATCGAAAAATTCGGCTTACGCCACCCTTAAAAAATTGCATTTAAAAATTGATGGATTTGGTGGTAAGTCTATTTACAACGGCCTTAGAAAGGGTGAATGTTCTTTGTCAGAAATCGTAAAGTGAAGTTCGGAAGTCCCGAGCATTCTCCTCAGGAAGCAAAAATAAACAAATAACTTATTTCTGAAACAAATTCAAGGTCAACTGAAAAATGCAGCGCGTGTGGGCAGGGAAAGAAGCCGTGGGTTTGGGGTTTATTTTTACTTTTAAGAAAGATTAATAGAAATATTGAAGGTTTCGCAGGCTCCACAACTCCGTTCATGAAATAGCATAATGATGGATCAAATCATTTTCCCGTCTTGAAGCTACACTAGATTATTCTGTGGCGGACTTCATAGTTTTGAATCAGGGTTGCCATATTGGCCTTTTTAAGGCCCCTTTGGCCTTAAATTCATTTTTGGCCTTATTTTTGTTAATGACTTTTAGAACAATTTTTAATTACTTATTCTGTTCTTTTTAGTAAATTTTTGATATCACACATTTCAAATGAGCTGTCAAACGAAGTAGCTCCTGAATAGAACAAAGATGTTTTAAATTTCTTTCACTTAAATTTTAGTTTAATAATAGATCATATGCCTATCAAGTGGGATTCGTTTTCATGAAGGATAGATGGTTTTCTAATAGCAAATGTCGTTTTCAATCAATTTGTCAAATTTGGCCTTTTTTTAAAGAAGATTTGGCCTTATTTTGCTGTTTTGATCTGGCAACCCTGTTTTGAACGATGCTCGTATAACGAAGACGACATACAAGCTGACAACCGTCTGAGCAAATTTCTACAACATAACAGTGGAAAGACGCATGGCACAAATTTGTGCTATCATTTTTACAGACAGACAGAGATATATAATTCGAAAAATGGTGTTTCTGGTCTGTTGGAGATCTGAAAACTTGAAATCCATTAACCCATTACCGCCCAAATTAATTTAAAACACAGATTTCAATAAATTTCTGTTAAGTTATGTTTAAGCACCAAGATTAAGTTAACCGTGAAATAAAATTAAATTCGGAGGAAAAAGTTTTCTTTTGGGTTTTTTTTTATATTATTTTTTTGGAAAAGAATTTTAAAAAAACGAAAAATTATTTTTAAATATTTTTTTGCATGAGTATTAAAAATTTTTAAAATATAGTAAAATATCAGAAAATAAAAATCACTTTATAATTCGTTGCATTACTTAAAAAATAAATTAAAGAAAAAAGCAAAAGATTTCAAAATGACGACATTTTGACGTTAAAATCTGACTGACTGGTGATATACGCCTGTTGACCATGTATTGGTATATACCTATTGACTTCATAAACAAAGCAAAACAGAAACAACGGTGTGCATTCAGTTCAACCACGCAAATAAAATGCAACTGTCCTATAAATAGGACGCTGGGCGCTAATGGTTTAATACTTCCAAGTTCACTACATGTTTCGCTTTGAAAATTAGTAAATTTATTTCAAAAATGCGTATTAGGCATGTAGCTGATCATCAATAAAATGCAACTGTCCTATAAATAGGACGCTGGGCGCTAATGGTTTAATACTTTCAAGTTCACTACATGTTTCGCTTTGAAAATTAGTAAATTTATTTCAAAAATGCGTATTAGGCATGTAGCTGATCATCAATAAAATGCAACTGTCCTATAAATAGGACGCTGGGCGCTAATGGTTTAATACTTCCAAGTTCACTACATGTTTCGCTTTGAAAATTAGAAAATTTATTTCAAAAATGCGTATTAGGCATGAAGCTGATCATAATTATGTAAAGGGAAAAAAATTAGCATTTTTTATTTTTAAGAAATTTGTGGTTTCACAGTCAAACCAATGAACGGTATTTTTCCTCCGAATAAGTTATTATCGAAATGCAATTTAAATTATATATTTAATTTATAAGTATACGTGAGTATTCAGGATGTTCAAACTTTATAAGATTCAATATTACTTTCAAAGATTCAATTTGAAAAAAAAATCAATTTGTGCAAGAATCCTCATCATTTTGTTTCTTTTAGAGATCAAAAGCAATTTCGTTCTTGCAATGCCGATATCTTTGCGAATACTACCGGTATTGAACTGGAATTTTTATATAAGTTGACCTATATATCTCGTTCTTAAGTTATAAAAGAAAAATGACGCTACGTTTCGCCCATGCGCAGTAATAAAAACTAAATGTATAGTTTCAGTGCGAAACCAAAGAACGCTAAAGGGTTAAACTCTGACAGTCGAATTTTTTTACGATTACCAAGACCTTATGAGATGTCACCTTTCCCGTGAAAGTAAAAATGAATCAAGAGTGGACTTGTTTATATGAGAAATTTTATCTGTACGATACGACTTAAATACTAATTAATAATAAATAATAAATATTAATACAGTAAAAGCTCAGTTAACCGAATTCGGGTTAACTGAAATCCGGGGTATCCCAAATGCTTTTGACATCGCAAATCCAAACCAGCGGGAGTGGCCTCCCCGAAACTTTCTCGCATACGACCAGTAATGTGGGGTGGGTAAATATTCCCAATTTTATTTACCCAAGTAATTATGAAGAGTATTTACCCAAGGCCTGGTTATTTTGAGAAAAAAATTATGAATGGTGATTTCCAATTAAACATATAAAATTCATGAATTCCTGAAACTTAATATTTTGCAAAACAAATTCGCATATTCTGAATTTTTAAGCGCGGTGAGGTACCACAACTTTATTTAACGTTTTTGAGAACGAAATCTTACTACAGATATCACGCAAGATTTCACCATACCTTCCATCTGGAGAATGTGAGAACGAAGTTTCGGTTCAGGGGGTTGCCATAATTTCCGAAGCGCACGTTTGCCTCTCGCTACAATTTCCTTCATAGACCACCAAGGACAAACGCCAACCATACTAACTTGAGTAATATAAGCGAAACGAAGGCCCACACACAGTTGCAATGTGCATTTTGAGCCAAAAATGAAATTTGAACACCTGTTTGACGGATTTGGCCCACAATTTTATACGGACCTACATTCATGACGATAAAACTGTGTAGTAAATTTTATCCATCTAGCTATTCAAGTTTATGAGATATAGTGTTCACATGACGGCGGACATACAGATAGACAGACTTTCCGTTGACGGATTTTGTCCAAAATTTGATAAAAACCTACAAATTATGTTTAAAGACCACATAGCAAATTTCATCCCCGTATCTGTAATAGTTTTCGAGTTATTGTGTTCACTGACAGACATACAGACAGACATAATTCCAAAATTGTTTTTTTCGGACTCATGGAGGTCTAAAACGTGGAGATTCGTCAAAATCTCGAGTTCGAATTTTTTGACAATTGCGATACTTTCTCTTTGTATACTTCGTATACGAGAAAATGAAAAAAGACCAGATTTTGACTAGTTAATAAAAATAACCGAAATGACATCAACAATTACTTTAACCCTCTCGCAGTAAGCGAGGCGGTCTCGGGCGATCTAAAAATTCCCCTTAACAGCGACGAAGGCCGGTCTGAGGCGTTTGGTTCCTTTTGAGGTGAAGTTCTGAGATCGCTTAGGAGATAAGCGCGGTAGGGTGTCAAATTACCTTGCCAATCGCAGCCCATTTCTGTGCGCCTTAAGGGAAGGTTATAGCAAAGGATGGGGTAAATGACCACCCAGGTTGGGCGAGTCCAATTCATGTCATTTCCTGCCAAAAACTCCCGGTTTGAAAGATGCTAGAAGAAAAAAGTCGCCTCGGGATTGAAGAGTTAATTGCTTCATTTATACAATATATCTGAATGAACTGTAACTCTAAAAATGGCTATGAAATGTACGTAAAGTATTGAAATAAAACATATAATTTGTATATCGCCAGTAACTTGCTTGTAATACAATGTGAAAATTGTACAGCAAGTTTGTTTCTGAACAAAACAGTATAACCAAATGGCACTTGATATATAAATATCCCAAATCAAACTTTGAGAAAAAATCAGTTTATTCCATTCCATAGTTCATAAATAAGTTTTGACACTGCCGCATTGTTTTCTTCATAACACGAAAAGGTACAGGGTTGCCACATCAAAACAGCAAAATAAGGCCAAACCTTCTTAAAAATAAGGCCAAAACAGGCCAAATTTGACAAATTGATTGAAAACGTCATTTGCTACTAGAAAAACAGCTATCCTCTATGAAAACGAATCCCACTTGATAGGCATATGTTCTGTTCTATTACTAAACTAAAATTTAAGTGAAAGAAATTTCAAACATCCTTGTCTATTCAGGAACCATTTCGTTTGTCAGCTCATTACATATCATTTGAAATGTGTAATATCAAAAACTTATTAAAACACAATAGAATAAGTAATTAAAAATTGTTCTAAAAGTCATTAACAAAAATAAAGCCAAAAAGGAATTTAAGGCCAAGGGCTTTGAAAAAAGGCCAAATTTCCATAATTTGGCCTTAAAAGGGTCAATATGGCAACCCTGAAATGGTATCACAAATCCCTTTGACAAATAACACACATTATTGTTGAGACTGGACAAGACGCTGTCTTGTTTTTATTTTAGAATTGACGATTCGTTGACACGTGTTCTAAATTCGTAAGGACATCCGTTGCGAGACCCCGTCACGTGATGTGTAATAGCCATGCATGGAATGTTTTTCCGCCTCGTTTTTCCTTCTGGCATCCGTGACGTACTTCATTCATCGCGTTTTCCCCGTGAGTGTAAATGTGTAATAAAAACAAAGCAGGAAAATAAATATTTAGAATGACGAAAAGTGCATTTTTGATCGTAATTATTTTCTGTTACGTGTAAGCTTTTAGCGATGTCTGTTTTGCAACTTTTTCTGGCGCTAGCCCAAAATATTTTTTTGAGTAGAAGTGAAAAATATGTCTATTTTTAAGCTTCTCGTACTCGAAGTATACAAAACCAGCGTGAGCGGCCTCCCCTAAACTTTCTAGTATACTCCTAACACATGTAGAGAAAAAAATAAGCTAAAAGGCAGTGAAACGAACAAGAACCTCTAACGCATTGGAGGAAAAAAATAAGCGAAACGTCATAACACAATTTCCGAAGGTCGTCCAACGCGGAAGTGGAACTAGAAGTCGGCGTGATTACCAATAGGGCTGGGTGTAAGATAAAGAAAACGAAATTTGCAATTTGAATGCCTTTTTTCTAACCGATTTATACAAAAATTGGACAGAAATCTACCATTAAGGTACGAAGACCAATACCAAATTTCATTTATCAAAGTAATTTTTAAGGCAGTTATTGCGTTCAAAGTTTG
>BGPR01000282.1:470979-489035 GCA_013235015.1 Araneus ventricosus
CCCAACGATTACAACTGGCAAATATATGCATCACTAATCAGTATAAGATTAAAACTAATATCATCCCAACGATTACAACTTGCAAATATATGCATCCTAATCAGTATACAATTAAAACTCGCATCATCCCAACGATTACTACTCACGACTCGTTAATGCTTCATTGTCATTCTGTTAAGCAACCGAATCCTTTTCATTAATAATATTATGTTATATCCATGACTTTTATACAAAAAATACATTCAGTCAAATAATTTCCAACAACCACTGTATTAAAATGCACCGAACGCCTACTGAATAATTAATACCATATTACCAAATAGCTTTTACGAGACTTTCCACTATAATAAACCCTCCTTCATTAATTACTTTGTCATAAATAAAATGACTTTATGTCTTTTACCTCCATCGGCGAAAAGAATTAAGTCCCTTGCCTATTTTCCTGGGTCATCTTTTGGCGAGGCCGCCAACCTATTTAAGTACCTCGCTAAGATGAGTTTTTTGGGATCGATAATGCATTAATCATTTCGTAAGATGTGCCCTCAAAAAGCATAACAACGACATGTTTGAGTTTCATCTCGGAGAGCAAACATGTCCCGAGTTTTAATCGCTTCGCTGAGACATCCGCAGAGTGAATTTTGTTTGAGGATGCGCGTGCGCTGTGTTCATCGTGGAACTTTCGGGATGTTCGCTTAGTAAAGAATGGGAGATACGAAGTTAAACTTTATTTTATGTGGGCTTCAAATGAATGAGATTTTGAAGATGTAATTCGCTTTCTGGGAGATTTTGCGTTAAAGTAATCAAACTTTGTCATCTTTCATTTGAACCGGGATGGATTTGCAAATCAGTTTTTCCTTTCTCGTATAAGAAGTACACAAAAGAAAAGCATTCCAAATGTCAAAAAATTTAACCTTGAGATTTTAATGAATCTCCACATTTTAGATCTTCTCGAGTCCGAAAAAGACAATTTTAGAATTGAGATTCTCTATCACACTTTGTTTGTCTATCCGCTAGTC
Source organism: Araneus ventricosus (assembly GCA_013235015.1). Taxonomy (NCBI): domain Eukaryota; kingdom Metazoa; phylum Arthropoda; class Arachnida; order Araneae; family Araneidae; genus Araneus; species Araneus ventricosus. The sequence goes on from BGPR01000282.1 coordinate 471,996, forward strand.
TATGAACACTATAAATAAGAAACAGACCGAGCTACACAAATGAAATTTTGTATGTGGTCTTTCAGCAAAATTTCATATTTGTGTCATATTTTTGACAAAATGCATCCATTGGAAATCAGTCTCCATACATATGGAGACAAAGATTTAAAAAGCACAACGAACTATATGGATACGATTTAGCATAGAGCTTAAAAACAATCAACTAGAAAAATTAGAATGAATTTAAAAATAAAATTTTAACTAAAACTTTAAACAAGAACAACAACAACTTTATTTATAAACAATAAAATTAAGAGAATAAAATTTAAAAAACAAAATTTATACAATGTTTAAGTAGCGCGCAATTGCAGCAGCAAAACAAAAACCAGAGAACAATGGAATATCAACAATCAATATCATACAAAGAAAGCCAAAAAACAAAGATAAACTCAGAGGTAATCGGAAAAAAAAACAAACTAGGAATCCATTCTAGTCCATTTTTTCAAAGGCTAAGAACTTTCTTCGAAATGGATTCAAAATAATAATAGGGAAAGTTTTCTGTAAGAAGCTTGCATTACGCCAAACATAACTTCTCTTAGTCCGAAATTTTCCAAACAAAAGACAAAGGAGATCTGTGCACCAAAAAGCATATTTTCAAAAGAAAGAGGAAAAACAAAAACACAAACATCAAAACGCTAATAAGATTGATTAAAATTATCAGTCATCTGCCTTTTTTTAAAATTAGCCATCATAAATAAAAACTTACCCTATACCCATAGTTGAGAAAAAGAGAAAAAGGTCTTCACGAATCACAAACCCACGCTAACTTTCTTTTAAAAGGAGGTATTATCAAATTAACGAAACACAAGTCCCATGGCGCCATCTATATTCGAACAAACAAAACAGAAGAAGTAAAAACAGGAATTGTTTGGGAAATAGAACCAATTTAGACATATTAAGGGGAAAAAATACGATTTAGCATATATTTTATATCCAGAATTGTCCAGTATCAGTCCAATTCCGTCTGCACCAGTGTATGTGAATCTGTGTGTATATGAAGGCGATAATTCATAAACACAAGAAGATATTTAGAAGAAATTTGGTAATTCATATTGAAACCATTGTGTAGTTGTATATCAAATTTTTTGATCCAATTGATCAAAGGGAATAGGTTCAAAATGCAGATACGATTCTAAAAACTATATAACGAAGCTAGACCAAAAAGCGTCTTATTTTGGGAGCATACGAGAAAGTCGAGCGAAGGAAACTATCGTTTTTGTTGTTGTTTTTATTTATATTTTCTTTTTCTTTAGATTAAGGGAGAAGAAATCTCGAATTATCCCTTTAAAGTGGGTATCCTAGCTAAGAAAAGTGCCTGCCTCCTCTTCAAGTCATTAAGATACAAGATTTGTGTCTTTTCTGACCTCCCAAATATCTGCTTATTTTGCTTTATTTCGCTAGCCATGAAATTGGATTGACAATACACGACATCATCTTACGGACTGCGAAATTGTCCTCAGGGTAATTAGATGAAAAAAATATGAGCTCTACAGGCGGCAATTTAATCGTAACAGCTTTTGGTACAGCATCTTTACCAGCACTTATCTACCACTTAAGGGAACCTCAAATACGGGGATGAGAACCTGAAGTATAAGTAAGCAGAATCTCGCTTCCCGGTGGGATATAGTAACTTTGGTGTGGCTCTTGGGGCCCGTCTCCGAAGATGGGTCGTACTCCTGTTACGGGGGAAGGAGGTCGTGGCATGAGCCGCTCGTAATGGGGGCTATTATGCTGTCGTGGCGGCCGGTCTTTCAGATGTACTGTATGGCCGAGGCTCGGACAGGGTGTTCTGGATCGAATTACCAGCACTTATGCAAAGAAACAAAATATCTACTGATATAGCCTTTGCTTCAGCACTAATACGGAGGAAAATATTTCTACCGGTTCAGCATCTGTATCATCTCAAGCAAAATATTAAAAATATATAAAATAGTTTAAATCGCTGATTACAATGGTAAGTAATTTCATTCACCCACTGATATCATAATGAATTCATAAACTAATTACGTGACTTCGAACATTGGACTTTACAGAGAAAATTTTTTCATTTGATTCCTGAAAGAAAGTAAATATATGATTACAAAAACTAACTAAAATAAATTCCCCTTCAAATAAAAAGTAACCAATATTTTTGTGAACTAACAAAGGATCTTATTTATTTATTCAAAGAAAGCACACTAGAGAGATGACTCCATTTACAGAGTGCATGATCAAAAACATACAAAAAACACAAGCCACAAAGTGAATTAAAACACAAAGAAAATAAAAGTAACTGCAGAGAATACAACAGTTCAAAGCTCCAAACCTCATCAATTATAAAAATGTAAACACATAAACGTTTTAAAATGAAAGCACGCAATTACAAAAGCGCTAAAAATACATTGAAGCTCCAAAAGTCCATGTTGCACACGGACACCGTCACATTAAAATTATATAAAAAAATAACACATTTTTAAAAAAACATTTAGAACACCAAATCTAAAAACCATTAAAAAAGCAAGGGTCGAAAAGTCAAACACACACAAACACAAGATCAACGCACAAAAATCTGAATATGTCTAGTCAAGCGTAAGAAAAGAAAAAGAAATCAGGTCATGTATTAAAGAGTTGAAAACAATTCGATTTAAAAACAGTAGGACACATATGATAAATGTCCAGTTCACCAGAGATCCTGTTAAAAGTCTTATAAAATTTATACAACGAGAACCTGTCAATATTATTAAATCTAGAATACACTTTAGGAAAAGAACCCTGGTTTCTTTAAAGATATGGAAGGCATAGCAAAAGGGTTATATATCTTCAATTTGGAACAAAAAAGTAGCTCTTTTAGCTAGTAGCTACTTTCTACTAAAAATAACTCTAGTAACCAAACGCTCATTTTAGTATAATGAGAAAGGTGTACTTTACTTCCATAAAAAAATTTCAAACACGAATCTATAACAGATATACAGTGGTACCTCCCTTAACGGACACTCCCGAATAGCGGACACCTCTAATTAACGGATATTTTTACGAGTTCCAGTCCTTCTATATAGGACAATCCATGTTATTCCTTCTGGATAGCGGACAAGTACTTTTGAAAAACTTTCAATTATTTTGGCAAACATTTCAAAATTATTCTAACAAGCAAGATAAAAATATATGTTTCATATATCAAACAGAAGTGAAAAAACTTTTTTTATAAAAAGTTTGTCCTCCCCAATAGCTGACACCTCCTAAAAACGGACAAAACTTTTGGTCCCGTGACTGTCCGCTTTTCGGAGGTACCACTGTATAACCCTTAAGATATCGTAGCAATATTGAAGAGCATTTTGCGCTAATAGGATGCTGTTATTTTTAAATGCGCTTTACAACAACAGGAAATTTTATTCATTCAGTGCTATCATAACGAATTCGCAGACTAATTTCGTGATTTACATTGCTGAAAGAAAGTGATACCTTGGTGACAAAAACTAAATAAACAAATTTCCCTTCAAACCAAAAATAACCAATAAGTTCGTAAAGTTACGAAACATCTTCATTTTGAGCCGAAAAAAATAGCTTTTTAATCGAGCTATGTAGCTTATTCATTACTTTAAGAGATCTCGTGTGCGTAACCTTTTGCAGATACTCGATTGCAACCTCAATGGAATACCCTGGATTCGGGCATCCGTTCACGTGCAAAACAACAAACCACGAGAGACGCGGAAAAAATGTCACCGATAAATTGCGTAAGGAAAAATTAAGTTTTAATACGCTTCCACAGGTTGGTAAATATCGATTTTTTTTATCGGAAGTAAGCTAGTAATGAAGAAGAAAAGGTTCTTCTGACGTGTAAGTGTTGACGGTTATATTTTATCTTTTTTCATCTTCTTCTGTTGATGCAATGTTTTTAAAAGTTAATTAGCTTTTAGGTATATCTATTTTTAAGGGTATTGAAAGAACAAAGAATGTATGGTAAATGTCTCCCTGGAAATTCTAGACTCAGTTTTTAAAAGCTAGAATGCGAATTTTTTGCGATGTTTTGTAGAGGTTTCATCATAATATTCAGATGGGGGATAAAACTGGATATAAAATTGTTTAAAATATATTAAAATTATGCTATTCAGAAAAATCAAATGAATGTTTAAAAAATATTTACATGCCTTCCCTTTGACTACAAATTTTTTAAAAAAAAATTGTTATCCAATTTTCTATGCGAATGATGATAATAGGTTCCAAATAAGCCAAATTGATTATGTGGAGTTTTTTCCCCCGCCAAGTAGATTTTAAACCAAAGGCTGGGACATGATATTCCCATAACCAAAACAACATTACATTTTTATGCATGAAACATGATTACTATTAGTTATTGTGAAAACGTATTTATATATTTACAATATGTCATCAACATTATTGCAAAAAATGTGTATTTCTTACTAAGATCAAAACTATCGAACATAAATGCGCAGAAGAAAAGTCTTCAGTAAAGAATGAGTTTCGAAGAAAAAATAGCTTGCGCCAATTATTGAAGAAAGATATTTCAACATTCAAAAAGTTGTGCACAATTCTTCTTGTTCTACAATTTTTATCCCGGTAGTAATTTGAAAATTTAAGTGGGACGTATATGTCTCGCTAGTGGTCAAAGGATTAAGAAAAAGTTTCTATTCCCCCCAAATCGTTTTTTTTTTTTTGTTTCGGTCAACCGTTTTTTTTCGGTTATTTTTTCTGCCGGTTATAACCGGTTATTTTTTAAATCCAATAAATGGGTAAAAAAAAAGGATCAGAAGATAGGTTCGATTAGACTAAAATTTACCAAGTTATGAAGCTTTGAATTTTAGCATCTTAGGCGAATCACCGACAACCTCTTCCTCGAAGCGTCTGTTGGTTGGGGGATTACCGAAAGAGTCTTTATGAATAGATAAATATTGATCAATGGATTGATTTCCTGTAAAAACAATATTAATAAAAAATTTTGTCTACAAATGGCGGTTTTTTTTAAATAAACCGAAAACCGGTTATTTCAATAAACGCTTGATTTAAGCGGTTATAGCAGCCAGGTTAAACCGGAGGTGAAAAAAACCGAAAAACCGTTTATTTTCGCAATAACCGCCAAACCTAATTGCTACATGAATCATTCATTAAATATTGAATACAACTACCCCAACAGCCTAGTTTATGATAAGTAAACAATTTAATTGAAATTCAAAGCATTTGAATCAAGTCGTTTGTTTATAAGGTGACTAATAGTTTAAAAAAATGATTTATTAAATTAATGTTGTTCTTCGAAACTATACACAGGCAGGTGAAGGTGGCTTTCGTAATTTTTTATCTTGGTCAAACAGCGGTCAAGACACTAAAACTGACCGCACTTTCACTAATCTCACACATCAATCTGATTGTTCTTGGTAGATTGCTCTGTCAAAAAACGCGAGAGGCCTAGCGGTAAGGTGTCGGCCCCTGAGCCGGAGGATTCCAAGTTCGAAACGCGATTCCACTGAAGATCCGTCGTGTATTGGGCACGCTGCACGTTAACCCTCTCATATCGAGAGAGGCGGTCTAAAAATTTCCCCTTAGCAACGACGAAGGCCGGTCTGAGGCTGCTGGCTTCTTTAGAGCTGAGGCGAGGTTCTGAGATCGCTTAGGAGATAAGCGCGTTAGGGGGATCCAATTATCCTAGCCAATCGCAGCCCATTCCCCTGCGCCTTAAGGGAAGGTACGGTGGGGGTGCTGGGGAAAATGACCACCCAGGATGGGAGAGTCCATTTCATGTCGATTCCTCCCAAAAAGCCTAGGTTTTAAAAGAAGTAGAAGAAAAAAGTCGCTTCGGGATTAAAGAGTTAAATCATACGTAGGGGGGTCTAAAGTTCTCTGTTTGGTGTTGTGCGGAAGTTTGGAGAGGGGGTGCCAGTACAGGTGTCGTCCTCGTCATCTGACATCGGTTCCAAATTACGAGGTCCGTCCCAGAATAGTCCTCGTGTTGCTTCAAAACGGGACGTTAATTAACTAAACTATAAAACGCGAATGAGAAGCAAAACACGGAAGTTAATTTTTACTTATTTTGATGAAAGGGAAAAATACAAAAACTTGACGTCACTTTATTCCACTCAATGATGTCTGTTGGATCAACATGGGAGATTAAAAATTAATCTGTCCTAATTTTTGGTATCCAGTTTCATCTCTGAGTGGAGTTTCAATATTAGCATAATTCAGTGAGGCATTTAGCTTAGTGGATGCAAAATATATTAGGAAGTGGGTCTCTTAATCATAATAAAAATTAATGTGATGAAAGATCTTAAGCTTCGAAAAGATGCAGAAATCAACTGTTGAGCATCATACTCGAAAAAAAATTGATTTTCGGGTTAAGACCACCAAATGGCAGCTAAATGATATATTTTCACGTGCAAAAGAAGCGAAGGAATATCTCAACTGATTGTTTCTATAACTGGGGTTCTCAACGTTTTGAAAATTTGTACCAAATTAATAAGATTCAAAATTATATGTACTACCATAAAAGTATTTTCCGATTAAAATTCAAAGCATCCGAAAGAGAGTGCTTATAATAAAAGAAATAAAACTTTAACATTTATTTTATTAAATTATATTGGTAAAAAAAACTTTTAAATTATAAAAAATATACTACATATTCTAGCAAATAATGATTATTAATACATGAAAGGAAGTATTAATATTGTTGAAGATTAGTCCGATGACTGATCCTGTCCATAAATCAGGCAATAAGTGGCAAGTTTAGGTGGGGACGAAACGGAAAAATATATAAATCTCAATATAATAAAGATTAAAACAAAATCTTAAAAGGAGGGCCATCTTACAATTATTTAAATCTTTGTGTAAAAATTGCACCACCCAAAATAATGCAGGGTACCCTTAGTGGTACATACAGTGTGTTCTGTTAACGGACTGATAAACTCAGATGGTTGTTAGTAGGCGTCAAGAAGAACAAAAATTGCGATGGAACTTGTGAGGAAATGGGTTCTGAATCTATGATATAGCCACAAATAACGTCACCCCACCCTGCCTAGGTATCCGGGTAACACATGAAAGACCTGCTGCCACTACAGCACAGACAGGCACTGAGGTTCCTGCATTTTAGCCCCCATTACGAGTAGCTCATGCAACAACATCCGTTTTACCGAGCTACTGCCCGTCTTCGGAGATGGGCCCAAAGAGCCACACCACCATTATTATACCATCGGCTTGGCGAGAGTCGGCAGCCTCTCATCCGTGAACTCGCGGGGCCCCCCCCCCCCGATGGATCTGTTAATGGGCCGACAAACTCAAAGGGTTGTTACTAGACGTCAACAACAACAAAAATTGCTATGGAACATGGTGTCTCAAATGACGTTCAGAGGGTGAATATCGCGAAACCCAAGGAGGTGGATTGGACGCGTGGGACCCATTGCTTGGCCTCCACCTTCGCCGGTTCCAATCCGTGTGACTTTTTCCTTTGGGGTCAACGTAAATTTCTCGTTTATGCGACGCCTGTTGTCACACCGGAAGATCTCAAATCGCGGAGTCATCAAAAGTATACCTGGTATCTTTGAGTGACTCCGGGAACCATTTTTACGCCGTTGTAGACTGTGCAATGACGTCAGCAGCCGCCACTTCCAACAGCTCTTGTAATAATTAATCAAATAAATCTTTTTGTAGTTATTATTGTACATTTTGTAGCTCCTGCGTGACGCCGAAACCTGCATGCGTTCTTAACGATTTTCGCTTTCTCAACGTGATTTGCGACACCTTGTTCCATTACAATTTTTGTTCTTCTACTAACAACCCTCTGAGTTTGTCGGTACATTAACAGAACACCCTGTATCTACCACTAATGGTACATTGCACTTTTATGGGTAGTACAATTTTTACGCAAAGATTTAAATAATTGTAAGATAGTCCTCCTTTTAAGATTTTGTTTCAATCTTTATTATATTGAGATGTATTTATTTTTCCCGTTTGGTCCCCTCCTTAACTTGGCATCTATTGCCTGATTAATGGACAGGATCAGTCCTCAGGCTAATCCTCAACAATATTAATACTTCGTTTTATGTATTAATAACCACTATTTACTAGAATATATAGTATATTTATATTTTATTAGAATTTAAAAATCTTATTTCTTTTATTATAAACACTCTATTTCGGATGCTTTGCAATTTAACCGGAAAATATTTTTAAAGTCGTACGTATAATTTTGATTCTTATTAACCGTTAAGAGGATGAAACTCACGAAAAACGGACGCTGTAGCTACAAAAAGTGCAATAATAACTACAGAAAGAGTCATTTGATTAATTATTACAAGAGATGTTGGAAGTGGCGGCCGCTGAGCACAGTCTACAATGACGTAAAGATGGTTCCCGGACGCGCTCAAAGATATATACCAGGTATAAATTTGATAACTCCGCGCTTTGAGATCTTCCGGTGTGACCACAGGCGTTGCATGAACGAAACATTTAAGGTGACCCCATAGGAAAAAGTCACACGTATTGGAACCGGCGAACGTGGAGGCCAACCAATGGGTCCCACGCGTCCAATCCATCTCGTTGGGTATGCCATGCGTTTTTCGCGATATTCACCCTCTAAACCTTGTTTGAGACACCATGTTCCATCGCAATTTTTGTTCTTCATGGCTCCTAGTAACAACCCTTTGAGTTGACGGATTGAGAGGCTGCCGACTCTCGCCAAGCCGATGGTATAATAATGGTGGTGTGGCTCTTTTGGCCCATCTCCGAAGACAGGCAGTAGCTCGGTAAAACGGGGGTTGTTGCATGAGCTGCTCTTAATGGGGGCTAAAATGCAGGAACCTCAGTGCCTGACTGTGATGTAGTGGAAGCAGGTCTTTCATGTGTTACCCGGATACCTAGGCAGGGTGGGGTGATGTTATTTGTGGCTATATCATAGTTTCAGAACCCAATTCCTCACAAACCAATTTTGAACATTATCAATAATGTCACTGATAGGGTCAATAACGTAAGTCCCAAAGTTTAAATTCTGCTTTCTCAGGGTCGGCGTTGCCTTTGTGGACCATTTTGGGTTCGTTGATATTGAGTTGGACCAATTTGGGTTCGGTGAAGATCAACCCTTCTGGATTGGATCCCTGACGGCGTCTCAGCAGAGAGTGATGACGTGACGGTGTCTTTGAGCTCAATAGTCAAGGGATGGGTTTTGGTCAATGAAGATGTCGGGCCTGTGAGAATGGCGTGGTTTTCGGCTTTGATTGTACTCAGTACACGGATACTGCCACAAAACCATCGATGCGCTCGTTCGCGGCAATGGGGTGGTGCTCCGGAATTTCTGTAGATGGACCCATACGCCATACGGAAAAACTGACATTTAAAACGCTATTTTTTCGAGACGATGAATTTCAGACTTTTTTTTGATGCTCACAGTGGCCCGACTTACCCAGATTGGGTGTAATGTCGAAGATGGACCAGTGCGGTGAGAACCGCAACAAGATTCATTCAAAAAGCAAAAAGTTACAAACCTTGCCTGAATAGTTGCAGTGGATAAAATACAATAAAAGCTTGGGAGTACAAAGTTCAAGCCAACCAGTGGGGAGAAAATTGACACTATACATTTACCCACCTATTTTGGTGAATTTCAGACTTTTTTGATGCTCACATCGGCCAAATTTACCCAGATTGGGTGTAGAGTCGAAGATGAACCAGTGGGGAGAGAACCGCAACAGGATTCATTCAAAAACCAGAGTTACATACCTTGCCCGAACACCGGCAGTGGTTAAAATACAATAAAAGTTTGGGAGTTCAAAGCTCAAGCCAACCAGTGGGGAGAAAAATCACATTACAATACATTTGCCCACCTATTGTGGTCAATTGCAGACTTTTGTCACTATGATTGTCAACAGGCGATATATCGATTACAAATAAGGATGACTAAACGTATCCTATGAAATAAAATTTGCATATTGTTTGCGACAAAATAACTATTAAATATCATCCATTTGAGAGTGGGTGGAAGTAGCTCTGCAGCCAAAATATTTCATTTATTCATGAATAAAACCATGTTTTCACGTCTATAAACTCCTGAAGAAAGGAGGAAGTGTTGAATAAGGCCCTTGCATCCAGTTATTCGCAAAACAGCAAAGCTCCGGAGATAGGGGGAGAGGAATGCAGCCAGTAAAATATGTTGCAGAAAATGAAATTTTAATATTGTCCCAGCAGCGTCTAGAAAATGTTGTTTTTTAAATCGGAAGTAGCCTATTGATGAAGGAAAACAAATATGTTTGACGTGTAAGTGTTGCCTTTATCTTTATGCCCCTTCTTTTGTTGAAGCAATATTTTAAAAAGTTAGTAAGCTTTCAAGTACACAGATTTTCAAAAGTATTGAAAGAGAAGAAGAAAATATGCACTTAATATCTTTCCTGGAAAGTTCTAAGCTTCATTTTTAAAGATAAACAAGGTATGTTTTTAATGTTGTTTGAGACGGTTTTCCTAACAATAGGCAAGGGGATCAACTAAATTTATAAATTTTTTATTAAATTTAATTTTTAAAACTTTGTTTCGGGTAAATAAATGTAAGCGATTTCAGAAAATATTTTCATTTTATAATTGAAATTTTATGTGTAGTCTGTTGTCTGAGTTATAAGCAGGGCACTGAAGAGTAACTATAAGCGTTTGATGCATGAAGAAATCCTTATACTCGATTTGTATTTCTTTTATACGTGGTGGTTATCCCACCTGGAGGGGCTTCCCGAGTACTTGAGTGAGAAGCCTCCTAAAAAGTAAGAATGGTCTCGCTTTCCTTGTGGATACAATAATATCGGTGTTGCTCTTTTGGGCTCAACGTCAAAATGGGTCGTAACCATAATTGGGGAGGGGATGATTGAGGCATGTGCGGTTTGTAATTGCAGCTCTTATGCTTTCGGCCACAGTGTCCTTTCTAATTGTCGCGGCAGCCGATCTTGCAGTGTGCCCGGGATGCTAAGGATTGACAGGGGCAATTCCTTTTGCTGGGTAATGCGCGGTGGTTCTTTCGTTTGAATTTTGTTCCTTTGCCTCATCTAAATGAATAAATTACTTCAAACCCAATGATATGCTTTCTTATTCTGTGAATTTAAGCTTGGAAAGTTAAAATTTAGCCAAGTTAAAGCATAAGATAGTTCAAAAAGTAGTGATTTATAGCTAAATTAAAATTGAATTGTTGGAATGACGTTCGTCTTATATATTGCACCACGATCATGGGGAACAGTTCTTTTCAATTTGAACCACGGTCAGATGAAGTGAAACACCAACTTGGACCTCTTGGTCTCTAAAATTCTATCCTACGCTAACCACGGTCAATTTTACCTACAACCAAATTTCATATGTATCACGAGCTCACATTTTCAGTGGATATTCAGTGGAACCGGGTTTTAATTCCTGCTTGTCGAAACGCGACCAGTTTATTTCCGGTCTATCATTTGTTGCTGTAACAATTTCTTTCTAACAAATCTACAAATACAATAGCAAATCAAAAACAAATGGTTCTGTTGCTGTAACAATTCTAACAAATTTGGCCAACAATAACAATTAACATTTTCTTTTAGTCTGACCTCGAAAATCCGGAAACCTCCGAAAACGGGACGATTTTTTTCAACTCTTGACGAGAAAAAAATTAGCTAAATAAATTTTAAACTAGTACACTTGAGGCAAGATGCGGAAATTCCAGTTATTCTATTCATTTTGATCTACTATTTTTGTCTTTGTATCATTTTTTAATGTCTCTTTATGCTTTTATTGTTTAAAACCTGTTTTTATATGGAGTTGTAGGAATTGACGTCAACGTGTAGATCAGCATACGTCTCGATTCGTTGCGCATGCGCAAACGTCAGAAGCGTTACCATGGCAACCATTTGCCATTACCTTGCGACTTCCGGGTTTGTTCTGAAGACGTCTGCACATGCGCACTTAATTGTGACGTAACTTACATACACGGTGACATCAGAACTTTGACATCTCTATTGGTTTAAGTAAGATATCTAAAATCAGGAAATTTCCGAAATCCGGACCTTCCAAACCCCGAAGAGTCCGAATTTTCGAGATTGTACTGTAATGGAATTAACGTCGGCGATACTAGTAGTCATCGTACTGCCGTTAGCGTTGCTGATTCGACGGAAACAAATTCAGAATGGAATAAGTACGGCTTAGGCTGTGGTACGACTTGAGCAGCCTTACCCTATTTCATAATTCATTATTATATTTATTATAAAATCCTATTTTATATTTATCACAAATTCACTACTAGATGGCGCCACTTATGTGCAATAAGAATTAAATAAAAATTAAGCAATTCATTTACTATTCAGTCCTGAAAACTTTAAAATATTGTATTGCCATGACAATTACACAATTGCAAAGAATTTAAAACTCTAGCCCACCGGGAAGTGAATGAAAAATCGATTACCTATTCCATCTTTTACAAATAAGAAATTTACTAACATGGAATAAGTCAAGTTAAATGAAAATGCGAAATAAATATAATTACGAATCTAAAATTTAGGAACTCGTCGTTAATAGATAATGAAAAAGGTTAAATAATAGAGTCAACTCTAACCACGCTGCTTGACAGAATCAAACAATGAAACCAGACGGCGCTGTCTAGATTTGTCAGCGGTCACCTGAGGAGTTGCTCCTTCAGCCACGGTGACAAAGTTTTTCCGGTCTGCGCAAAGTGTGGAGTAGCGAGTGCGTCCCCAGAGCACATCCTCTCTTGTCTTCGCCTATCTAGGGAGACTTTCGAGACGGATCCTTTGCTTGCTCTCGATTTCTTGAGGGTGAGTGGGCTCATGGATGGTGTATAGCTGCCGCTAGACAGAGAGGGATTAGTAACAACAACAAACAATGAAAGATCTTCAGTTCAAAAGAAGGAGAAGTATCTTTTTAACCTAACCGCACACATTTTGCTTACTCATCTCCAAAAGCTATTTTTTCCTGCGCGCAAACTGTAAGATACTAAATCGCAACCCGATGGTATAAATAGGGCCCATAGATCCACTGATGAACAAAACAAAAAAGGCCGGAGCGATGGTGAAAAAATATTACCGATGAAGTAAGCTGCAGAAAATGGAGGTTTAATATGATCTCACCGGCTAGAAAATATCGATTTTTCATCGGAAGTAGACTAGTGATGAAGAATAAAGAATATTTGACGCGCAAGTGTTGACTGTTGTAATTTATTCCTTTTTCATCTTCCGTTGGAGGGGTGTTTTTAAAAGTTAATTAGCTTTCAGGTACATTCATTTTTTAAAGGTGTTAAACGAAAAGAGAGTATGTAGCTTAATTCCTTCCATGGAGAGAGATCAAACATAGCTTTTTAATGCGCTTTGAAGAAATTTCTATTAATATTCAAGAGATTAAACACAAACTTAATTTAAATTTGCGTGACTGCAAAAAAGTTTACAGAGAACATATTTATCTGTTTTTTTAAATTAGTGTAATTACAAAAATTTCTTGATATCTTTTTTTTATAAATTATTCGGTAGAAAGGATCGGTAGCTGTTGAGTGTCGTTAGGTAATATTTATAATCTGTTAGCAATGCTTTACACTTGCTGTAAGATCCAACCATAGATCCATCTCTACTCAAACGGACATAACATATGAATGTTTTTAAATTTGAAAATGGTGATAAAATTTGTACGAAGCATATTTATTGGATGGCAAATCTAAGTACATTTAGCTGCGACTTTTCCAGAGCTCCGATGTAAACAATTAGCACAACAAAAGTGTATTCTACAGCCTCTCTGAGAAAATTCCATTCATTTTATTAAGACAAGCTATTATTAACCCTCTCGCAACGAGCGAGGCGGTTTTAAAATTTCCCCTTCACAGCGATGAAGGCCGGTCGGAGGCGGCTGGCTTCTTTTCATGGGAGGTGAGGTTCTGAGATCGCTTAGGAGATAAGGGCAGTAGGGGGGGGTCCAATTATTCTTGCCAACCACAGCCCATTTCCGTGCGTCTTAAGGGAAGGTTATAATAGGGGGCGGGATAAATGACCACCCAAGTTTGGGGAGTCCAATTCATGTATTCGTTCAAAAAGGCCCGGTTATAAAGGGGATAGAAGAACAAAGTCGCCACGGGGTTAAAGAGTTAAATAAGTACGCATTTTTGTTTTCTGTTAAACTAAAAATGGAAATAGAAAGTATTGTAATTATCAAAATTTGTATTGAATTATTGTGATAAATTATTGAATTTGTATTCTAAGTATTCTAATTGTAATTTATTCCTTGCTTATTACTAGAATAGCTCCTCGTTTTTGTCTAATTGTTTTCCTCGAAATTTGTAATCCTTTTTTTCAATTGACCCTAGGCCCTGGGTCTAACTTGTAGTTGTCATTTGCTTTTCTGGTGAGCCGGGAATTGAGGTGTCGCTTCCATGGACGAGTTTTCTGGTTTGTTTACTTACATTTAAAACCTTGACTTTTCCGCTGGGATGTTGGACTTCCGCTTTGAAGATTCCATTGACTTAGCATTACACCGGAATTACGTAGTCCCAGCACTTAAATGTAAACAAACAAAGTAGTAAACTCGTCCATAAATTGCGGATTGTTCTCGCATCTCAGTGAGTTCCTAGACCGACAGCTCTATGCTGTGTGAGGCCCAACAGCTCATTGACATCATTAAAAACTGGCAAGATTGATAAATTCTTTCATTCCCTGAGCTAATTCATCCATAGCAGGCTTTGGTTCATTTAGTAAATATTTTTTCCACACACTCTTTAAGTCTCTATTAGGGATGTAACGAATAATGATTTGGCCGAATACCGAATATTCGGCCAAATTTCAGGCCGAATACCAAATTTTTAAAGATATTTCACTTTTGACTGTAAATGAAAATAAATTAAAATTTAGCAAGAAAATTTCTTTCAGCACCTGCAAGCATTATATAGTGATTGTTTATCTTCTAAAGATGTTTTTATATGTAAACCACATGGGACAGACTTCTATAAATGATATGCAATATTATTAAATACACTTAGGTACTATGCAACTTAAAATTAGATAAATGTTCCTTTTTAATAATAAATTTACTTAATTTAATTCTGTACTATTCTTTATTAAATATATTTAAGGTATCCGAACACGTTCGGAGCAATTTTTTTAAAAATTGTTTTATAGAAACACCATAATGTTTTTTAGATTTGAACTTTATAAAGATTAATAATAGAGTATTATTTTTGAGTATAAATTATTATGGATTTTCAAAAAAACCTAAATTTGTGCTGTTTTTCAGAGGAAATTTTCAAAAGCTTCAAACATGCTAGAGGTCAAACTTTTGTTATAATTCAAATAAAACTATTACTAAAATAAACTACATACTATGGACTAGTGTTTGTACTAGAATCTTAACATTCTTTGGATAAATAAAAATTTTAGAGCTAATCAAACAATCATTATAAGATTTTCAGCAAATTTTTTATGTCATTTCTGAAATAAGGATGATGCAATATGCATTATTCTAGTACGTTCACTAGAGAAACATTTGAAGAAAGTGTTCCCAAAATTTCAGAATAATCGAATGATAATATCTTGAGTTATCATGTTTGAAGTGTGAAAATTATGCATAAAGTCTAGTTTTGAGAAAAAATCAAATCTTAGTTTTTTTTTTTTTTTTGCCACACGCTTAAATTAAGTATCTAAACTTTAAAAATATTCATAAAAATATACTAACATCATATCAACTTGAAAAAAATGCAGTTTAAGAGAATTTTTGACAGGTTTCTGTCCCTTAAATGACAACTTTCGGTTATTTAAACGCCCATTTTCGGTTTGTTATAAAACAATTAATATCTCATCTTCTAATTAGCGTACAGACAAAAGTAAATATGTTTTAGAAAGGTAAATGAATAAATTATCCAAAACAGCAAAAATTTTAAAAAATGGGAATTTTGGCCGAAAATCGACTTCTCAACGTGTTCGGATACCTTAAAAAAACATTTTTTAAAAATATATCATCCTGAATTTATTTCGCCGAATATCTATTCAACATTCGAATATTTGCGAAAGGGCCGAATAGGTCTAAATCTACTGAATATTTGTTACTCCATAGTTGCTATTATATGTGCATGAAACCAAACGGAACAGATTTCCTCCCGAAAATGCTGAAAAATTATTGTTCTTGCATCATAATTTCAGGCTTTTTATGATAAATATGTAACTTTATTAAACACACCTATGCTTTATGCAACTTACAATTGCGAAAATGTTCGGACATTTTTTGATAATAAATGTACTGAAATGTAATTTTGCAATATTCTTTGTTAAATGTGTGTTTAAAAGGACGTAACAAAAATTAGTACCCTGAAAATATTCGACCGAATATCTGCTTAGCATTCGGTAAAACGGCCGAATACCCAATAGTTGCCGAATAGTCGTTACATCCCTAGTATCTATCCAAGAATATCCAATGATTGTTGCGGCATCTAAAACATAAAATTATTTCAAAAATTCTTCAAGAAACTCTCACTATTTTGCATCATAGAGATATTTAGATGTGCAAGTAGCCGTCTCTTATATTTAGTCTTGATCGTTTTGATGTCCGCTTGGTCCATCGGGTGAAATAAGCTGGCTCTGTTTGGAGACAAGAAAACAACTCTCGTATGTCGAAATCAATTAAAGAGGAACTCAAATTAAATCAATTAAGCAATTTTTGTTTGAAAATGTGTTTTATTTCTGAATTTTGCGTTTGTATAGTATTAAAAAAATTGAGTACATTCGAAGCTGAAAGGGGAAATCAGAAATCGTGACTTTTAACTTTGCGTAAGTTGGGGTATTAATGCACTTTGTTTCGCACTAAGTTTTGTAGATTAACACATTAAGCGCGAAGCTTGTTTCGGCATACTTTCCTCTCTGACCGTTAAATATATCCAATTTCATCGATATGCTGGCGACATCGAACACACAAACGAGGATATTCGATGATAGAAGATCGATGTCTTAATAATGCTCGTTAATTGTTTTTAGTATTAATATTTAAATATATTCTTTTAAGATTTCCAATTTATTAAAATTTATTAAGAGGAGAATATAATTT
>BGPR01000282.1:492634-528182 GCA_013235015.1 Araneus ventricosus
AGATCTAAGAACGATTTACCTCTATCTAAGATCTAAGAACGATTTACCTCACCAACCATTTAATATATCGAATACGAAATGACAAAAACTTAAATATTATGACGTTATCAATGAATTTTCTATAAAACATGTAAGACAATTAAATAAAAAAAATCACGTATTGTAACTTCATTCTAGTAAGTCGCTTACCAAATTGTATTTTATTTATGAGTTTATAAAGCAATTATTATTATTTGGTTTATTGAAAGCTTTTTCTGTGGTTGAAATGTTAACTTCCTGAAAATAATTTAATTTTTTAACAATTTCTTGTATTCCCTAAGAACTTAATATACCAAATTGTGCAATGAAACAAATAGCAAAACGCAATAAGTTAGTTTGTTGTAGGAGATTGGTTTAAAGGCCCCGCAAATCAACTCTTCGCCAAGCCCCGCTTTTGTTCGAGCTGGCTCTACAGTGTAGTCATTTAAACAGTAGAGCACTTACAGCCATGAAATTTGGCACACAGGTAATCGTAATGGTGACTCAATGCACCTCGAAGCCAGAATTTTAAAATTTAATCTAGAACTATTTTATTTAATGTTTGGGTCATTTTTGGCACATTTATAGCTGTAGTATCTTTTCTAATGATAGTTGAAAAACAATCAATGCACCATCGATAGAACAAACAATTTTCGTTCTAATGAAGTTTGTTTTGAATTTCCAACATAATTTACTGAATTTTGAAATGTCAACTTCCTGAAAATAATTTAATTTTTTACCAATTTCTTGCATTCCCTAAGCTCTTAATATACCAAATTGTGCAATGTAATAAATAGCAAACCTCATTAAGTTATTTTGTTGTACGAGATTGGTTTAAAGGCCCCACAAATCAACTCTGCGCCAAGCCCCGCTTTTGTTCGAGCTGGCCCTACAGTATAATCATTTAAACAGTAGAGCTTGGCCCATCCGATGATGGTACTACAATAAATAATCTCGTTTGTCCAAAACTTTGAATTAAGAAAAACTGGGTGTAAAAATCAGAACTTAATTATTATCAGTTACTCGATTAATTTAATTAAATGTTCACTCCATACAAATAGCAACAGCTATTAGTGATTATCAGAAAGAATTGCTTTCGAAATTTTACAATACGGAGTTCTGGAATTTTCCGATCAGTAATTGTATTTATTTTACGCTTTCAGTTAAATTCACTTCTTTCACGTTTATAAATTTCATAAAAGTTTTGGGATCGATTTTCCATTCAAATCTTGGCGGACCAAAAGTTCTGGAATTCAGTACAAGTATGTGCTCTCGATGACAATATAATATTTTCATATTTCAGAATTGAATTATCTATAATTCTAAAAGGCAATGTTTGCGTGTGTGTGTGCGTTGTCGAGACGGATCTATCGCACTTACAGCCATGAACTTTGCCACACAGGTAGTCATAATGGTGACTCAATGCACTTCGAAGCCGGAATTTTAAAATTTAATCTAGAAATTTTTTTTATTTAGTGTTTTGTGTTGTTTTGGGTCATTTTTGGCACGTTTACGGCTGAAGTATCTTTTCTAATGATCGTTGAAAAACAATCGCTGCACAATCGGATAGAACAAAAAATTTTCGTTCTAATGAAGTTTGTTTTGAATTTCCAACATAATTTACTGAATTTTGAAAAATTTTTAAATAATAGTCACTTTAATTTTTAATAAGGATTTCTTCAAATCCTCGCATCTGATGTTCTAACAAATCTATAATTTTCATTTTTTCCCAGCTTATAACTGGAACGTTTCAGTCGAATTAAAACAAGAAAGGTTAAAATATCTTATTCCGATTTTTTAAATTAATTTTTCTCTGATCAGTTCAAACAGTTTTTTACTAGCGAGATTTAACAGCGAGAGTTTCTCCGGACGATCCCAGAATGCATTGTTGCTTCCTCACAGGAGGTAACGTAATATACTTTCATTCCCAGCCTGCATTTCTACAATTCGATTCCTTCTGTATCTTTTGTTTTGATTTTGTTTTCAAAACTTTTTCGAGTCATTGTGTGCATTTTTCCCCCTTTTTCCGAAGTCCCGATTCCACGGGCAACGCCGTGCGCGTATTGCAAGTTAATTAATAAGACAATTGCTTTAATAAATTAGTAGCTTAATTTTATTTAGTTCATTGGAAAAATAGGTCACGGTGGTGTAGTGGTAAGGTCTCGACTTTGGCACCTTAGGGTTCCAGGTTCGAAACCCGATTCCACTGAAGATCCACCGTTCATGTGGGCCTGGTGCACGGTAAATCTATCGTCGTGGGCCAAAAGAGGAGCTGGTAGGTCATGTGTCGTCCTCGTCATCTGACCGTGGTTCAAAATTATGAAGTTCAACCCAAAATAGCCGCCGTGTTGCTTCAAAACGGGCTTTAATTTGATTAATCTAATATCACAGGTGGCATCTGGCAAAGAATTTGAGAGAAATTACGATATTCGATAATAATTTTAATTATGAATCAAGAAACAAATTAATGAGTAAAAAGTAGAAAATAATTAAAATAAAAGTTTAAAAAATATATAGTTTTAATAGTTTACTTAAATGTAGTAAATATTTTTTTTTTCTATCAAAAGTCGTAACATATCATGATGCGCCGAAAAAATAAATACGGAATTTAGTCCACAATGAATATCAAATAAAAGAAAATTCTGAAACATTCATTAAAATTTAAAACATATTATTGTAAAATTAAAACATATTATTGAAAAGTTAAAACATATTATTGAAAAGTTAAAACATATTATTGAAAAATTAAAACATGTTATGAATACGGTTAAACTTCTAAAAATATCTCAAATTTAATAAAAAATATTTACATAGACAAAAATTATTTTTTACGTTTTAAATACCCTAATAAAAGGGTGTTTCTTAGAAACTTCATTTCATTTTAAATTCAAGTAATGGTGTTTTAAATAATTAACATTATTTCAACGGATTGTTTTAAATGTTTTTTAACAATTTTGTTTATTATCTCTTAAGAGTTCTAACATCTATTTCCTATTTTAAGTTTCTTTCTCCCAAAAAGAATTGGAAAGTAATATTCCTGTTTACAGTTTTAAAAATTCAACGTTCTTCGTTTTTTTTCACGACATCGTTGAAATGAATCTCCGACTGATTTGAAATCTGGCGTCGACAGCAAAAGTGACAATCGCTCTAAACTGCCAAAGACAAGTCTTCGCATTCAATTTGAGATCCTTCTTGAAATCTTCGAAAGAAATACCACCACGAAATAAAAACAAAACACCACCTGTAAGAAACAAAGTAACGGAGCATGAAAGACATCACGAGTGATTTTGAGCGAGACTGACGAAGAAAAGAAAATCGTTTCATCAATAAATAGTCGAGTTTTATTTGAAACACTCTTTGGAATAATGTTTCAAAGTTGCAATGGAAATCAATATCATACAAATAAAGCCAAAAACAAAGATAAACTTAGAGGTAATAAAAAAAAAACAAGGAATCCATTCTAGTCCATTTTTTGAAGGGCTAAGAACTATTCGAAATGGATTCAAAATAATAATTGGGAAATTTTTCTGTAAGAAGCTTGCAATACGCTAAATATAGCTTCTCTTAGCCCGAAATTTCCCAACAAAAGAGAAAGGAGATCTCTACATCAAAAAGTATTATTTCAAAAGAAAGAGGAAAACAAAACATATACATAAAAACGCTAATAAGATTGATTTAAAAATATCAGTCATCCTTCTTCTTAAAGGCAGCCATCATAAATATAAACTTACCAAAGGCCCGGAATAGAGAAAAAAGAGAAAAAAATGTCCCAACGTAATCACAAACCCAAGTTAACTTTCTTTTAAAAAGAGGTATTAGCAAATTATTAATGGCGCCATCTATATTCGAAAAAACAAAACAGAAGAAGTATAAAAAGGAATTTTTTAGGGAATGGAACTATTTAGACAAATTAATAAAAAAAAGCCCCTTAGTTCCCATCTATGTCTCCCTCAATGAATGTGATTTTTTTTACATTGTATATTCCAGACTGCTTTCGAGGCTAAGATCATTAATGCAGTGAATATTAAAAGGGAAATGGTTGTCATTGAGAGTATTTAATTAAACATTGACTAAATTTTATTTTCTAAATTTTATTGTTTTTAAATCGTTTTTGTTTATTTCGTTTAAAGTTTAAGATAAAATATTTTTTATTTTTAAATTTATTCTAATTTCGCTAGTTGATGGTTTTTAAACTATTGAAAAGTTCAAAGGGATATCTTGTGTCTTATACTTTCACTGTATATTAGGATATTAGTTTCTCTGGATTATATACCCACAGCATCAGTTTAAAAGAAATATTCAATTAAAATATATGTAAAAATCTAACCAATTCAAAATAATTGAGGCCAGCAACTCCTAGCAAGATGATTTTAGTGATTATTCTATACTAGCAGTACGCGCACGCCGTTGCCCGTGGCATAATGACTTCAACAAAATAAAAAGCCCAAAGGTTTGGAAACGAAATAAAAACATATATATATATATATATATATATATAGCCGTCGATTTTTAGTGAAAGTACACGCAGGAACTTGAGCGAGATGATTAACGCGTTCTTAACTAAAGATATCGGCATATATGCGCGATTCTAGGATCAGTTAAATGAAGTAATTAAGATTAACTGACCCAATAAAATGATCGGGAGTATGACGTGACATTCGCTTGGTACCGCCAGCCAATCCGATAGTAGAAATGCATTCTGGGAACTGAGAGTAACCTTGGGTCGGTCTAAAGCTTCGTCGATTCGGATACGCGAGAGAAAATGTTTCGAACAGATCAATAAAAAAATTCATAGAAAATCGGCGAAAAAAGATATTTTAACCATTCTTGTTTTAAAACATGGATAAGTATTCCGGTTTATAACTAAAAAAATTCAAAATGATAGCGTTATTAGAATGTCGGATGCAAGAGAACAAGAATTGAAAGTTAAAAATATAAAAGAAAAGTGACTATTAGTTAAAAATTTCTCAAAATTCTGTAAATTATGTTGGAAATTTAAAACAAACTTCATTAGAACTAAAATTGTTTGTTCTATCCGATAGTGCATTGATTATTTTTCAACGATCATTAGAAAACATACTACAACAGTAAATGTGCCAAAAATGACCAAAACAACACAAAACATTAAATAAAAAATTTTCTAGATTAAATTTTAAAATTCCGGCTTCGAGGTGCATTGAGTCATCATTAAGACTACCTGTGTGCCAAATTTCAAAGCTGTAAGTGTGATAAATTCGTCTGGGCATCGCACGTACACACACACAAACATTGCCTTTTATAAGTATAGATGACCAACCGTCCTCCGTTAGGGTGGACAGTCCTCCTTTTGTAAGTTCAGCCCTCCCTCGGAAAGTATCCTCAAACGTGTCCGCCTTTTTGATATTTAAATGTCATTTAGAATCTCCGTATTAGATCAATGCCGAGCTGATCCGTTGTACTCATTTAAATATAATTGATAGGCATGTAAGCATAATTACAGTGTAAAATGTAACAAACGTTTTTATTATTCATTTATATTAAAGTGTATTCTGTATTACTGTTGCAATAAATGAAATGTTTCTTTTATTTCCGAATTCAATTTATTTATGTCCTCCTTTTCATTGTAAAAAAAGTTGGTCAAATATGTACCAACAGAGTGCTGCAAGTTTTTTGTACGTCTTCGTAGTATAATGATGTGTGTATTTGGAACTATTCTCTTTCACAATTAGATCCAAACTATGATATTGATCTACAGTTTTTGCGCCAAGATCAAATGCCAAATTTATTAATCTAAGTTGCTGCGATTTTAAGTTATGGTGCTTGCATGCACACGAACGCACTAAGTTAAAAGAAAATGCGGGCGGTAGTTAAAAAGGGATTTGTACAAACTCTGTTTGCTTCAAGACTAAAAGAATCTAATTATTAAATTTATATAAATGAAAATTAGCGTAAATAAATAATCTGGTACCAAACCAGAAACTCTTCAAATTAAATTAAACACTTAAAAAGGGCGGTTAATCAAAGTAAAAATGCCACAAACGAATAGATTCACTTGTGTGATATGACAAACACAAAAGGGCAAATGATTTACGAACATAGAAACTAAAAAAAATAATAATTCAATATTTTATCTGGTAATGATAAAAATGAAATGATGAATGATCCACCAAAATATTTATTTTTGTATTTATAGAACCATCCATTTTTCGCTTCAATTTGTTAAAGAAAGCCCACTGATATCTGGTTTTAAAAACTATCGTTGTTTGTGCAATGTACTCCACACTATTATTAAAAATCTGAAACAAAGTATTGTTTTCAATTAAAATAAACTATTTTGTCTTAATAAAATCACATATTCAGCATTTGCTTTTCCAAGAAAAGAACTTAACTGCTTTAAGAAAATTAGAAGAAAATTATTCTTTAATTGAGAAAGCCAATTAACTCGGAATCCGTTTATTTTATTTCCACTATATTTAATTGGAAAAATTTAGTAAAAACAAACGAACATGTGTTGTTAAAATAAGTTATTAAAGAAAATAAGTAAGTTGCTAAAATGAAAACATCTCCTCTGAAAGAAATTACGAACGGAAAATGCATTAAAAAAGCAAAATGAGACATCGTTGAAATGAATACCTTCCAAATTTAAAAAGATATCTGTTACATTTAATTTTCGCAGATATATTTCTTGTGTACCCATCTTTTAAAGTTATTATCAAGAATTGGATATCATTATTTTCCGGAAATGACATCAGAAGCATTTAAAATTATGGAACTATTTTCATTGAAATTACGGAAGCGCTGGTGAAAGCATTCCACACAGAAAAGAGTAAAAAATTCGACAGAAAATAAATTATCGTCTGTCTAAAACGTCCGGATTTTTAAGTGCTATTCGTTACGAATTAATATGTCATTAAACGGTTAGAATTATCCAGGAACTAGTTTTTATTTTTCTGTTGTTGGAATTTTCTTTTCTGCATTTACTTTCTAAACCTTATTAACTAGTTTGGAATTAGTTTTCAACATCACCTTTTTAGTTCGAAATACTCTCATCGAAAAAAGTTTGGAAGTCGAGCTTTTCATTTTGGTAATTGGGAAATCAAAATGATATTAACTCATTTTTTTGCTTTGCCTGATACGTAATCAAATTCTTTTTCCGTTTGAGTTTTAATGCATTTAAAAGGGTAAGTTCATTAAGTGAAGACATCTCGTAAACTTCATTTTCCCTTTTCATAATTAAAATATATGATGATGATTATATTTTTCTGAATTTGGATAATTAATTTAGTAAGGAGTTACTAGAATATGTGGAAATTTCATTCCTTTCATAGCTTAAAAGTTTTTGAAATTCAAAAGCGTCGATGTTCTTCCTAATAAGATTCCACAAGTATAATTCTACAGCATAGAAAGCTTTTTAAGTCATAATTATTAATTAATGACATAAAATCTGTTTTTAAACCTTTCAAAAGTATCAATAATTAATACATTTCCGTGCATAGAAATAAAGAAAAAACTTTAATTAGTTTAGTTCAGATTTATTAAAAATATCCTATTTCAAATTTTCTTATATTTCTGTAAATCTTATAAAACAAATACCTTCTTTTGTTAATTTGTAGCTATAGTTATTTCATCTTTACATAAAATTACTCAAATTTAACCCTCTGACTGCTGAATTTTTAAAAAAATAGCTAGGGGAAATTAGGGTGAAACCGGGTAACTAAGGTTTGAAGGCCTGCTGGAGCTAAAATATTCGACAGAGGGCTTCTCAAATTTTATTAAAATATCCATTGTTTATCGTACACTATATCTTTCCAGAAAAGTCACAATTTCATTACTTTTTTATCAATGATTTTTATATAAAAAAAAGTCAAACTACCCGGTTTTATCCCACTAGTGGGGTAAACAGGGTACACATATTAAAGTTACGAGAAATTAGGAAAACTCGATTTTCAGTGGAAAAGTTGCAATCGTTTTTATTTTATATGACAATTTAGGAATATTAATTGCAAAATTCACATGCAAAGCAGTTGTCTTCTTCCTCCGCGCCACTACAAAATTCGTGGGCACAGCTAAGATAGTTTTTACATTGAATTAACCCTTCTGCTTTATTTAAATTTAAAAAAATCATCATTAAAATATAAACAATCAACATCTGAAGTATTTTTATCGTCTTCAGCGGAAGAATAATCAATACTGACTGCCCCGGTCTTACGTCACAGGGAGTACCCGATTTTAACCCGACTGCAGAGGTTATACAAAACGAATTAAAATAGCGCAAGTATTGGAGTAAATCCTTATTGTGTGATAGGGCATAAATCCTTAGTAAACGTATAATAAGCTAGGCTAAAAATGGTTTTTAAAAGTGTAATGATTTTTAAGTAAGGATAGTTTAAATTCGAACGAACATTAGAGAGTTGACGTCTTAAAACAAATAAACCTTCCCGGAAGCAGTAAATTCAACAGCTGCAACATGCCACTATGACTGTTCCTTTTTATTGACTAGTAGAGTGTAATTCAGTATCTGTCTGCTAGAAAGAAGAGCTAATATTGCCAGAATCAAGGGTACCCGGTTTTACCCCACTCGCCCCTAATTATGTGCAACGTTCGCAAACACGTTTCACAAATCGAATTGTTATTTATGTGCAAGGCTTTATTAGTACAATACGAATAAACGCTGTAATAAGTTCCAAGTAAACACAATAGTTTCCAAAAATCGCATGATGCATCAGAAAATAAATTTACTATCTACTCGCGGAAATCACCGGATAAGCAGTCAGAGAGTTAACTCTTTAATCCCGAGACGACTTTTTCTTCTAGCTCCTTTAAAACGGGGACTTTTGAGGAAGCGACATGAATTGGACTCTCCCAAACTGGGTGGTCGTTCACCGAAATAAATACCGAAGCTAAGCTGTTACTAATTCTAAGGGTTCTACAATCGACACTGGCACTTAGGAAAACTATGCAGTTGAATTTAAAAAGTAATATTTAATAAAAAAAAAAACATCTGTAACTACGGCCGATAAATCGACCCGAAACGAACTACATTCTTTCAAGCATACTCAAACAATACAATGAAAACCGACGCTACAAAACTATAGTTCGAGATTAATTCTAACACGGTGGAGAGCGCCCTCTTGTGATGAGGCAGACCAAAGGGTTAAACTGGAACATTTTCCACACCCCACCACCCCGACCTCCTGCAATAACTACCCCCTAGCACGCTTATCTCCTAAGCTATCTCAGAACATCACCTCGCCTCAAAAGAAGCCAACTGCCTCAGACCGGCCTTCGTCGTTGTTAAGGGGAAATTTTCAGACCGCCCGAGACCGCTTCGCTCGGTGTGAGAGGGTTAAAAAGTTATACATCTCTATATTATCACTGGAAAATCTGGCGTTTGCTCCGTAGAAGATAATTTGATCTCCGTATCTAAAACTTGATATCTCGGCTGAAAGAGAGACAGTAAATATCTTTCCACCAACTAGCCCTAAAATTGCCTTCCAATGAACGGAAAGGATTTTTTCTCTTGACCTTGAACGACTGGTAGCTCATTGGTGAAGAGTGACCGTTGGGAAATAACAGCTTATCAGGAATTCTCCCGATCGTTACAGGATAAAGGATACTCGGAGGAATATTTTATCAGACGTGAGAATTGATCGAACTAGGGGAGATGGTCTGTGTTTGAGAAGACGTCTTCGTTGAATTTCATTTGGCACGGTATTTTTTAAAAGGTTTGGAAGCTTCTGGACTTGAGGATTGGTATTTCGCTTTGAGAGAGACAGAGAGAGAAGGAGGTTTTAGTTGTTAAATCTTTAATGGAAGTGTCTGCGTGGATTACTTTAAAACTAGACGTGATTTGGTGGGAGAATGTAATTGATCGATACAATTGTTTTCTGAACTTTTATAGGGAAGAATTCTATCCCTACGTTCCCAGATATTACAACATACTCCAAGATATTGTTCAGTATTGTTCGATACTAGCCGCCATCGGGGACCAGCTTATTTGGCGGGAATGCGTTTATGCATAATTTTATATTCATGGTTCTCTTAACCCATTCGAGATGTCGCCGAATTGTGTTTTTGATTTAGAGTGGCCATTTTTAATAAGAAAGCATGTTTGCAATAGAAATCAGTCACTTCGTACAGAAAAGATGATTGAACATCATGTGTGCAGGTCGGTCCTCAGAATAGTTTGACATTAGAACATCTTTCCACTCGTCGGTTGAACTTTCTTGTGTGACAAAATACCGTAAAAATACCCGGCCCCGGGTTGCCCTTGAAAGGAATTTTTTTTAAATCACCGTCATCTGCCCATTTCTCAATATCTTCTATAACTTCAGTTTCAAGCTCTTCCATTTCACTTTCCTTTTCATTATAATCTTCCGAATCAGTTTCCTCAAAATTCTCATCAAGTGTATCATCTAATAGTTCTGTATTCATATTCATGTCTTCCTCAACAAAAGAAGGACAAATAAAATGAATCTAAAAAATATCATAAATAAAAGAAGCATTTAATTCATTGCAACAATAATAAAGATTAAACAATGATCTCATAAATGCATAAAAAAATACATTTGTAGCATAATTTGTTGTGCACTTTTTGAGGAAGGACAGAACTTCGTAAAGGAGGACTGCCCTTCCAAAAGGAGGACGGTTGGTCACCTTAATTTTAGGGACTAAATTGAAACCAATACCAATTTTATGCTTACACACTTCTAAGATAATTTTTATATTAAACCAGTCTTATCCCGACGGCTGCTTTTCCCATACTGACTGATAATTACAATTCAATATCATTGCACACTGGTCTTTTTGGCTCGGAAAGGCTTTGCACACACGGTGTGCAATCCGTCTCGAATGGGCTAACAATGTAATTTTAAACTTCAAATTGTGGTAAACATTTAACCCCTGTTATTTTAATGGCTTGGCACCTGTTCTGTTCATTGTCTACGTGAACGTCCCTAACGGAGTCAAGTAACTGTATACTTACTATCTAAGAGGATTTGTTAACAGAGTTCACAGAGTGAAATAAGAAAAGAAAGTAAAATCTACCTTAGCTTTCAACAATGAAAGAGAAACACGCAATTAAATATTTGTTTAAACAATGACAACGGCTTGAATTTCATTAAACAGTGAAAAGTATTTTTCTAAATTATGCCTAAAAATATTTTCCAAAATTAATTAAAATCCCATAAAAGATGGTATCGCAATTTAATTGATATCATTGAAAGGATAATTTTTTGAACTTTCAGATGGTGTAAAAATCCTTTTTATGATGTAGTAATTTTTGTTATTGAGCCAAATTCATCAAAAAGAGGTTTGTCTGGTAGAAGGTTTGTGTAGACTTAACTGATAAAGTAAAGCAAATGGAAACTTATTTCTGAATCAAAACTCTATGTTTATCTGAATTTAAAAAATTAAAGAATTGAAAGAGAAAAGTAGCGAAATAAAATCGGTGAAGCCCTGTTGTAAGTAGGGTTGTAACGAATATTCGGTAACTATTCGGTATTCGGCCCTTTTTCCGAATATTCGGCAGGCCGAATACTAAGCAGATATTCGTCCGAATATATTCAGGATAATAATTTTTCAACGTGATTTTAAATACACATTTAACAAAGAATATTGCTGAATTACATTTCAGTTCATTTATTATCAAAACATATCCTATCATTTACCCAATTTTAAGCTGCATAGGTATATTTATTAAAGTTACGTATAATTTATCATTGCAAAACCTGAAATTATTATGCAAAAACAATAACTTTCCAGCATTTTCAGGAGCAAGTCTGTTTTGTTTGGTTTCATACATATATAATATCCACCAGGCATGTAGCGAATATTAAGTGTGAGGTTTATTCGGCTCTTTCCCGAATATTCTACCTGCCCATATGCTAAACAGATATTCGGCAGAATAAATTCAGGATAAAATGTTTTAAGTATATTTAATAAAGAATATTACAGAATTACATTCCGGTACATTTATTATAAAAAAAACTCTAACATTTATCCAATGTTAAGTTCCATAGTACGTAAGTGAATTAAATAACGTTGAATATCATTTGTAGAAGTCTGTTCTATACGGTTTCATATATATTAACAGCTTCAGAAAATAAACGGTCACTATAAATTGCTTGCATGTGCTGAAAGACATCTTCTTGCTAAATTTGCAAACCTTGAAAAAATTTTTGGATTTATTTCCACCTATTAAGTGGAAACTCCATCCTGCGTATTAGAAGTCCTTTATCAAAATAGGAATTTACTTCTAATGATTTTAATTTATCCATTCAATTTTCTGCTGTATTTGTCATTGTCATGTTGCGCACGACGACTCTTTTATTTCTTTGAAGCAATCCCGAAATAAAGGGTGCTTCTCATTTCTTTTTATTGGCATTAATGTATTTAAAATATTACAAATATATAAAAAAGATATTTACATTTTTTTAAATATACAAATAATAAAAACTCAATTTTACTTAACCTTAAATTTTATTCATTTATAATTTGAAAAATATTTAATTTAAAATTAAAAGTGAAGTGTTTTAAAAAATTCGGTTATTCGGCCAAATCACTATTCGTTACGTCCTTAGTTGTTAACGGATAAAAGAGATTCTATTGTGCTTGTTCTAGAGATTATATTATCACCACAATTACCCCTCACTAGGAAATTTGAGGAGCGAACTAGATCGGGAGTCCTCCTCGTTATCTGACCACGGTTCAAAATTACTAGCTCCGTCCCAAAATAGCTCTGGTGCAACTTCAAAACGAGTCATTGACCTAACTAAACTAGACTGATGAACATTACCAACTAAAACTTAATATCTCGAAAGGCAGAAAAGAATAAATATCTTTCCACAAACTACCGCGAAAATTGCCCTTCGAGAAATTCCAATAAATGGAAAGGATTTGTTCACATGGCCTTGAAAGACTGGTCGCTCATTGGAGGAGAGTGACCGCTGGGAAATAACGGCTTATCAGAAATTTCCCCCGATCGTCACAGGATAAAGGACACTCGGAGGAATTTTTATCGGCCGTGAGAATTGATTGAAATGGAAGAGATGGAGGCGGATTTGGTGGATTTCAGTTGGCAGGATATTTCTAAAAGGTTTGGAAACTTTTGAATTTGAGGATTGGTATTTCACTTTGAGATAGAAGTATTACTAGGTATTGCTAGGTATAAGTCGGTAATGGAAGTGACTATGTGAATTACTGAAGAACTAGACGTGATTTGGTGTGATGTAATTGAACGGAAAAACTGTTTTCGTTGGTTTTATAGATTCGAATTGTATTGCTATATTTTAGAGGCATTTAATTTTTCGTGATTTGCTGAAATGGAACAGATTTATGAGTAGTCTTTGGTATGAAAATGTGACTGATTAATTAACTGTTTGCGTTTCTTTTAAGGACCACAATTATGTTGTAACATATAAGAAGTATTTTATTTTTCGTGGTTTACTGGAAAATTACCGCTTTATAAGAAACTTGTAGATGCGGAATCAATACTTATAAAAGGCAATGTTTGCATGTGTGCGATGTCCAGACGAATCTATCGCACTTACACCCATGAAATTTGGCACAGAGGTAGTCATAATGGTGACTCAATGCACTTCGAAGCCGGAATTTTAAAATTTAATCTAGAAATTTTTTTTAGTTAGTGTTTTGTGTTGTTTTGGGTCATTTTTGGCACGTTTACGGCTGTAGTATCTTTTCTAATGATCGTTGAAAAACAATCAATGCACCATCGGATAGAACAAACAATTTTCGTTCTAATGTAGTTTGTTTTGAATGTTTAACATAATTTACTGAATTTTAAGAAATTTTTGAATAATAGTCACTTTTCATTTATATTTTTGACTTTCAATTCTTATTTTCTTGCATCTGACGTTCTAATAACTCTATCATTTTCAATTTTTTTAGGTATAAACCGGAATATTTGTCCTTGTTTTAAAACAAGAATTGTTGAAATATCTCTTTTCTCCGATATTCTATTGATTAGTTCAAAACATTTTCTCTCGCTTATCCGAATCGATGAAGCTTTCGTCTGATCCAATGTTACTCTGAGTTCCCAGAATGCATTTCAATTATCCGATTGGCTGGCGGTATCGAGTCACGTCATACTCTCGATCATTTTATTGCGTCAGCTAATCTTAATTACTTCATTTTACTGATCCAAGAATCATTTGATTTATTTGTTTTATACGTTTGACAGTCGCGCATATATGCTGATATCTTTAGTTGAAAGAAAGTTTCTGCGTGTACTTTCACTAAAAATCGAGGGCGAAATCAATAATTTATATTTTTTGATTTCGTTTTCAAAACTGGGTGCTTTTTTTGTTTTGTTGAAGTCATTATGTCACGGGCAACGCCGTGCAAATACTGCCAGTTGTTAATATTTCCATAGCAGGCAATCATGGGTAAAAGTGTTAATGGTTGTTGAAGCAAAAAATATATTAATATAATTTTCTATCAATAGCTGACTGAACAAACCGAATTCCTGTTTTCATTTCACCGCTCCGCATTTCTTCTGTTCGTCTATAAATTCGTTTGTTACGCAATCATGGCCAAACGTTTGGAAATTTGCATGAATGTTCCATAAGTCACGAAAACGGCGTATGTGTCAATATTTTAATTTTTTTAATTTCGTTTCAAGATGGTGGCGTTTTAATGGTTACGTTTCAAGTAACGTTCAGTTTTTTTAACGATTCTAACCGAACGAAACTGCATTCGTAATGCTGTCGAAAATACCGACAATCGCAAATGACAACTTATTGCAATTTCGTTAATACTTGTATAAGCAGACATTTCATCGCAATTTTGTTAATACTTGTATAAGCAGACATTTCATCGCAGTTTTGTTAATACTGATATAAGCAGACATTTCATCGCAGTTTTGTTAATACTGATATAAGCAGATTTAATTATAACTTTTTAAATACTGATTAAAGAAAATATTTAATTATAATTTTATGAATACTGACATAAGCATTGGCTTATTTAAATAATTCACATTCGAAAAAAAAAATGGCTAAACTTCTAAAGATTGCGATGAAGAACAGAACAAGGTTTACCGCTCACAGAATTACTATTAGAATAATAATCTTATTAAATTATTGACTTGTTTAAGTGATTTTAAACACACTGATAAAAATATAGATTTATTTTATCTTCTTCCCTTTAATACTTTTCTGTTTCTTGTGCCTAAATATTCTATGTATACATCTCATTTCTTAAAAATATTCCAGACTTGTCATTTTTAAAATGCATTACCTGCTGGTTGTTGGGCTAGAATGAATTTTCGAACCTGAAGTCAATGCAATGCAATAATTTTGTTTCATAAGAGATAGTCTAATGTTTTTAATGCCGTAATTGCAACAGGCACGGGGGCATGGGGCGGCGTTCTGTCACCGTCTTTTTTGCGTCTATTCACTTCAGTTTGATTTATTCGCTTACTTTAACTCTTTAATCCCGAGGCGACTTTTTTCTTCTAGCCCCTTTAAAACCGGGCCTTTTTGGGAGGATACGACATGAATTGGACTCTCCCAACCTGGGTGGTCATTTACCCCACCCCCTGCTGTAAGCTTCCCTTGAAGGGCACGGAAATCAGCTTGGGTTGGCAATGATAATTGGGCCCCCTACCGCGCTTATCTCCGAAGTGATCTCAGTACCTCCCCTCAAAAGAAGCCAACCACGTCAGACCGGCCTTCGTAGCTGTGAAGGGGAAATTTTCAAACCGCCCTGGACCGCCTCGCTCGGTGCGAGAGGGTTAAGCGAAAATTGCTGATGTCGTATGTATAGAAATCTTTGATGGATCATTTTTTAGTCTCATTATCGTAAAGATACATGATATTCGATATTTCCTCGAAATTGCATCAAATATCATGGATATCCGCAGATGGATCACAGTGCTAGCAACATTTATCCACAGCAGGTATAACATACATGAAAAGCAAATGTATAGAGATGACAAAATGAATGTCACTTGTATTTATAAACTTTGCAGAGGATTGAAAAGATTGAAAGGCAGCCAATAGGGATTCGTTATGAGACAGCGAAAAAGCCAATAGAAAATATTAATAAGACAACCAATCAACTCTCTAATGTGATGGTTCGGAAAGTGAATGATGTCATGTGCGAATACTCTAGTCCAGAGGTTCCCAATTTTTTGGGTTGTGCGGACCACCTGTTGTGTAAAAAATATTCTGTGACCCATTAACTTAATATACAAGTAAAAAATACCAACACATGTATTTGTATATACAGGGTGTTGCTGAATTCGACCGACGAATTCAGAGGGGTGATAGTAGGCATCAAGAGAATGAAAAATCACCATAGAACTTAGGATCGCAAACGACGTTTAGTCGGTGAAAATCGCAAAAATAAAGATGTCCGAGAATTGTTGGACACTGTTCAAAAATTAATAAAAAAACTAATAATGTTTCAACTACGAATTATTTTTTTAATGAAAGCGCATTTTTAAACATTTTTTTCAGATAGGTAACACCCGAGGGGATCGTAACTTACTGAAAATCAAAAGTTAGCTTAGAGCCATTAGCTGCAAAAATGTTAAAACTGGAAGAAAAATGAAAGCATGAAACTGTAGGGAACTTTACGCTCTTTAATTTGTTAATTCCCATGTAGTGTGAAAACTGTAGAGTTTTCGAGATATTCAAGAGTAAACTAAAAAAGGCACCAGAAAACACAGATTGGCTTCTGCAGATCGGTATGCCACCCTAAGTTCTATGGTAATTTTTCACCCTCTTGATGTCTACTATCACCCCTCTGAATTTGTCGGTCGAATTCGGCAACACCCTGTGTATATTAAATGCAAGTATATGTCAGTAGTTAGTAAAACCTTCTATAAATAGATTAAAAATATATTGTTTCATAAAACAAAAAACAAGTGAAGGCTCATAAAGCTTCCCTGACTTCGACTCATGACTAGCGTTTCGAGGCCCATTAATACGCTAACTACGGCCCACTAATACGCTGTTTACGGCCCACTAATACGTCATCTACTGCCCACTAATAAGCTATCTAGGATCCACTAATACGCTATCTAGGGCCCACTAATACGCCATCTACTGCCCACTAATAAGCTATCTAGGGCCCACTAATACGCTATCTAGGGCCCACTAATACGCTATCTAG
Source organism: Araneus ventricosus (assembly GCA_013235015.1). NCBI lineage: Eukaryota > Metazoa > Arthropoda > Arachnida > Araneae > Araneidae > Araneus > Araneus ventricosus. Next base: position 509,771 of record BGPR01000282.1, read on the forward strand.
GGCCCACTAATACGCTATCTAGGGCCCACTAATACGCTATCTACGATCCACTAATACGCTATCTACGGCCCACAAGTGGGCCGTGGCCCATAGGTTGGGAACCGCTGCTCTACTCTAACAGAGTTTTCATCATGCGAAATGATTATCAGTGAATACCTAAAAATCCATTCGTAAGAAAATTAATTTCATTATCTAAATGTGGAATTTTTACAATCTAATCATATTTTATTTTTGTCTAACAGTTTTAACATATTTTTAATCTGCAGAATTTTTCGAATTTATCTCTTATTTTCTGACATTCCAGATAGACTTCATAAAAGGCAGGATTTCTAGAAATATATAGGCTAAAAAAACTTTATTACTCACAAAATACTGAAAGTGATGTTGTCAAATGCTTCCCCTAGTAACATGTCGTATCATATTTCGTATCAAATACGCTATCAGTGACGTCTGCAGAAAGTGTACACGTTCTACCTAAAACAAAACTACCAGGTGATCTAACTTTTCAAAGGACGTCCAAAGTTACCACCACAATACAATAGAAAACAAAAATTTATTACTCTAACGTAGATTGTAAAGAAAATAACTAAAAGAATCCGGATAAAATATAAAAGTAAAAGAGCAGATAAATAACTGGGATTTTATTCAAACACAATAGATTAAAAGAAAGAAAAATGCAGTGTGTGTTGTTCATCGTCAAGGCAGCGTTGGTTTAACAATTGAAATAATAACAACCTACCGAATACAAATGAAATGTATAATTAAGACCCTTGAGAATTCTATTTGCTCTTCATCCCTAGATTTGGCACATTTTCTCGCATTTCGCGAATTATTTCTTTAATAATAATAAATTTGCCACTGTGACTATTCATTGCAAAACTGTTATATTTTCTTTTCCTAAAATTCTAATTCTTAATGAAATGCTAGAAGCTGGTGAATATTTAAATAATGACATCTTAACATTTATGAAAATATGAAAAAAAAATCAAATTCAAAGATTTCATTCACTTCACAGAGGATGAAATTCGATTTATATATTGAAGTTTTTCTGAAGCAATAAATCTGTCTAAAGGCAAGACAGATAACTCAATGCTGGTTTGTATTCAGTATGACATCTGTGGGGGATTTCTTTACCGTTGAGTGTTTTGTTTTGTCTACTGTCTACATGGTATATACCTTCTATTCTAGAAATCCAAAACTGTATTAATTCAGAAAGTGTCCATATAACATTTGAGATGTATTTGATTTTATTGATGCTTTTGTATCAAATTGTAACATCTATGAAATATTTAATTTTAACTTAAACATTTAAAAAAATGACGGGAGGCTGTCTTTCCAAACAACCGCTGATGTTAAAGTTGTAGGACTACTTTACTCGAATGACTCTTTTGTTTCTCGAAGTTCCTCGTAAGTTTTTTATATCTTCTTTATCTCTAAAATAAAACATTAGTTATGTTTTTAACATATGTAGTTACCGAGATATAGAGGATCGCCTCACCAATTCATGTGTATTTTTGAACAACTGTGCGACTAAGTAGTCGCTGAACTGCAATTTCGATTTTCACTTTGTTGGTTACTTTTGTTGTTACCCTTTATCTCTAAAATAAGACATTAGTTATGGTTTTAACATATGTAGGTACCGAGATATAGAGGATCTTCCATACCAAGTTTTGTGGCGGTTTGGCCAGTGAATGGAATTGCTGAGACCCCAATGGGAGGAACGTAGTCCTACGTTAATAGGACTATTCGATACTGGCATATTTCCGTACAATTATACAGTAAATTTGAATTCCCATACTTCAAAAGACGGGTTTATCATTTCATTTCATAGAAGTACATTCACTCTTCAAATTTCGCCAGAAAGGAAGAACTAGAAAGAAAGAAATCATCATGTAACGAACTTAATATATTTTATACCGTTAAACTTATCTAAGCAGCCACCCCTCTGAACGGCTAAATTTGTTTGGCATGGAATTTTTGGCCAGTGAACATAATGTTAATTTAATCCTTAAGGGTTAATCTGGAGTCTCCGGTGCGGAATTATTTCGTTCCAAGATCGCCAACTCTTTGCCGCCAAGAACGGAGATGAGAAAACGTTTGTTTTGGTTGCGCAATGATGTTTTTAACGAGTAACATATGCGCCTGCGCGGAAATTAATCTTTTCATCGGTGTTTTGCACATCACGCTATATTGCGCCCCGTTTTGATTGGACTCTTTTGTTCCTCTCTTCGATGCGATTGGTCTATTCATTCGAATTTGAATAAAACTTCGTTTGGAATTCTTCGGATTGAATATCGGTTCAGTACCGTGTTTGTTATTCTGTGTGTTTCGTTTCTCAATGAATAAGCGAAGCTACGAGTATTCTGCTACACTGAAAGCAAAGCCGTTGATGTTTTTTAAGTTAAAAAAAATTTGCCCGGTACACGCTTGAAATGTCGCAGGCATTGCGTGAGGAAATTCTGATTTGTGGAATTTTTAAAAAAGATTCTAACCAATGAAAAAGCGTAGCTACTAGTTTCCTGCTGTGCTGAAAGCGAAGCCGCTGATGTTTTTTTAAGTTACAAAAATTGCCCGGTACACTTGAAATACCTCAGGCATTGCGTGCTCAAACTCTCCTTTTCAGGTGACGCATGCGCAAGAGAGCAATAAAAAGCGCACTGCACATCCAAAACAGCATTTGGCGACGAAAAATGAAATTATGCCATGAAAAATTGGCGAGAAACAAGTGAGCACCGTAAACTCCATGTTTACCCCTAAGAACGACCATTTGAATCCCTCTGATCGGCCTGGATGGTTACCCGTTCAATTTTAATGCCTTTAGCCTCTCCGAACTTGGAGCTTTTATTATGTGAAAAGGGAGAAAAGAAAGAGCGAAAATTTCATGCACTCAAAAAAAAAAAAACTTGAAATCGGATTGGCCTTAATCCTTTTCCCAGTGTGAAGAGAAAGCTGAGTTTTGGCGTTTACCGAGATGGACATTCAAGAGTTCATTTGGCCATTCCGGCGCTGCTTCGCACTCTGACAAAGAAGCTGCTGATTTAGGTTGCGGCCATCACCATATGAAACTCTCAGCTCAACAGACTTTACGAAAAATAATTGATATTATTGCCCATTCATAAACAACTAGCATCGAAACGATTATGGATTTACTTTTCTGATTAAATACACAGAATAGGGGGGAAAATTACCTCCGAAAATGGCTGAAAGATCCAAGTAAACACAAATTGTATCTTTGTTTTTAAAAAAAGAAAAATAAATAAATTTTCGAATGAAGTATTTTTTTTTTCTTAAGATGATTTTAAAAATTCACTCTACCAGAAATAACGAATCAGGGCTTGTTTATAAACTTACATTGTACTTCCGAACATGAAACTCCTTCAGAACGGCCGATTTCCTATGGAATTGAGGGTGACCGCTCTAGCGAGGTTTCACTATAATAAGAAATCGAAAAACTTTCGACTTCTTCTGTACTTCCACCTAAGGATTTCGTTTATATCTTGTGGACAAAAATGATTTCACCTTTATGCTAGTCAAACCATTCTGGATCGCCATTCAGAAAAACCCATCAACACTTTGTGGCTCAGTGTTCCATTGCATGGAACACCCAACAACCCAAGTTTAAAATTTTCTTTAAAAAACCCTTTCTACTTTGAAACCCGAAAAATTGCTGGAAAATGTAGCAAATCGTGCTCTTTTCTGAATATAGATGGCAGAGCAATGAAATATCACTTTCTTTATAGGATTATTTATATGTTTAAAATGCTTCCATCTCTTGACTCGGAGATGGGAATTTTTTGAGTTCTTGACGATTACAATTTTAGCAAATTCACTTGACTATTTTCCTCCAATATCCTTGAAATATTAATTTATGATTCTGTATAAGATTCAACATTATTTTTTGAACTTTTCAAGATGATTGTCCCCGGTGGTGTCCTCGCATGAGGGGGCGTCCCCCAAAGGGGAACGACGACCTCCTTGCGGAAGGGAGGGAAGTTAATTTTTTTTGTAAATTCTCTGTCTAGACAATAAACTAAACAAATCCATGATGTGTTTTCATTATATTTCAAAAATTTCAATACATCCATAACACATCCAGAATTACTTTCTCTGTTTCCATTTCGTGATTCTGATATTTTCCAGCAAATAACTTCGGAACTTATAATCCAAACAAAATATGAGCCATATAAGCCATGTTCAAATTCAAAAATTATTTATTCAGTGATACTAGTTTATTTTAGGGTATTTGTTTATCTGAATTTTATATGTTTCAAATACTTATTTTTAATTATACTAATGACAACTTGCACAGAAACAATTTATTTTTGAAAATATACTTCCAAGGAACGTGCATTTAAAACTCAGACGATAAATTTATTAAGTCTTAATAAATGGTTTAAAGAAAATAATTTTTTTTTATATCTGAAGTTCGAACCAACTGGTTGTGCTAATTCATTTATTTTAATATTTTTTGTTTACATGTCTATAATAATCTATAATAATTTAGAAGCATTTTCCTTAAAGTTTTAAAATTATAACAGAAAGCTATGTATGATCTTAAAAAATCGTTATGGTTTCATCTGATACTAGTTTCAGATTGTTTGCATTTTTTAGCTTTGATTAATGACTCTAAAATATTTTAGGATGCCACTAAAAATAATTTCTTCTCTAGTTTCTGGAGGCACAATCTTTCATTCACGTGGTTTAGAAGAAGAAAAAAATGTAAACTAATTGCTTTAGTTAGAATTTTGAGAAGGAGCCTAGAGTGCATTGTTTTTTCTGCCGTAAAATTAATTTTCTCTAAGTTTAAAATTAATCAGTTCTTTTTAATCATTAGGGTGGATTAAAACCGTTTTATGTTTGTATCTTGCGTACCAGTACAAAAAGATTCACCACTAACAAAGATTAATGATCACTAATGCAATTAGTTTCAAACCAAGCTTTAAAAATAAGTACAAATAATCCAGTTACCGTTGGTTCAAAGGACGTTGAAATCCAATTGTTAAAGAGGTCTAAAATTCCTCCAACAAATACTTACCTTGAAAAAATTTTATTTTTCAATCATTACTTCCCGGTTAGGCTTAGTTGGAAAGGATTTTATCCTTTTCAAAAGCTTCAAACTCAACTGTTGCTGGAAGAGTTTCAAGATTTTTTTTCCTTGGCGTCTTTTTGCCTCTACAAAATAAACAGCGAGCGGTCAATACGTCAGAGTTGTTGCCTCCGCGTGTAACTTTTTATGTGAACATGTGTTCATTGTTGTCGGGCATTAAATCGTTGGAAAAATAAACGCGGGTTAAACACGGTCTATATCCGTTAAGATTGTATGGCTATTTACATGGTAAAGTGAATTTATAGATACTTCCAAGTAATGTAGTTGTTAAAAGTGCTGTTCTGTAGCAATAACAAGTTGGAAGAGGCGGCCATTTTTGCCCATCTGGAACACAAATTTTAAGGTAATCAGTTATTATTTATATTGAATATGGTTCATTAATGATTAAACTGATTTTATACAGAAAATAAGACGCAATTTGCTTTAAATATCCTCAGTGTTTAAATAATCTTCAGTGTTTTAAATGCTTTCAGTTTTAATATCATTAGTTTATTAAATTTTTGAAGTCGGGGGTTTTAAATATTTTTTCGTAACGTCTCTGTCAATTCTTAATCTCTCTTTGTATGCAACCCTTGCGAATGAGTCGAATATCTTTTGCAACAACTGTTTGTATGCAAAACTGTAATAGCGCAGCCCGTCAGATTGCATGGTGTAATTGAGATGTGACTTCTACACGAAGCGCAAGGAATTAATACATTATCTTTTTAGAAATATTTGTTTCTTTGGCTCAACTAATGGGAATCGTGATGGAAGTTCTTCCCATTTCAGTCCCACGATTTTTAATTTAACCGTTTGGTTGTAAAACAGCAGACTAAATTAAAAGCTTTATGAAATATTTTGGCTATTTCTGCAGAAACAAGGTGCCGCAGTGACTTGGTGACACAGCCGTGGCCTAGGGAATGTTAAAACAGCTGGTTCGAAAACCGGTTCCTACAAAGACCCTTCATGAACGCAGGCCTGATGATGAGAATGGTAAAGTGACGGTAAGAGAGCGGTGTCCACCAAGGACCGGTTATACATGTGGGCCTGAGGAAGAACCTGGACTTTTAAACTACAGGGTGGAAAGTTCGAGAATCGATTTGCGCAAAGACCTTTCATGTGTATGGGCTCTAACTCGGAACAAGAGTGTGGCAGGTTCGAGAACCGATTCCACCCAAGACTGTTCACGTATGCAGTCTTGATGGCCTATCATTTGGTTCCGCTTCCGGACAGGGTGCATTAGGTTCCAGAACTGATTCCACCGAAGATCATTCATGCGCGTAGGTTTCGTGATTGAGCCAAGGCTTCAGGGCTGGAGGGTGGAAGGTTAGAGACAATTCCACCAAAGACTCATCTTTAACATGATACTCGTGGCAAAACCTCGGCTTTGGGACTGAAAGATGGCGTATTCAAGAAATCATTCTATCAAAGGGCCTTCATGTACATATGCCTGGCGACAAAACCTCTGCTTCTGGATTGAAGAATAGAAGGTTCGAGGGCGGATTCTACCAATTTATGTTTTTGCCCGCCGGTCTGATAGGCATTATATATCGAGGATCAAGCGTCCTGCCGCTGGTAAAGCGTAGAAAGTCGAAAAGGGTTTACAGATTCACTTGTCATTCCCATCAGTTTACCAAGGTTCAATATGATGATACTCGTCCCAAAATATCCCAAGAGTTGCTTCAAAATGGAACTTTTATTCAATTAATCTAAACCTAAGTAATATCCGGAATTTTGGCTGTCAGTCGTTAGCTTAATATTAACTATCACTCTACTATAATTGCTTTCGAGACAGTATACTGTACACACTTGTAAAACAAACGGTCCCATGACATCAAGCAATTGTAATTTTCCCTCGATCTATTCGGAAAGGAGACGAGATTGTTCCAAATTATCTAACCTCGTTATTGATGTTAGGATCGAAACTGGTACGTTACAAAAAATGTAACTTTATTTTACTCCTTATATATAGTATATTCTATTCATTTTTAAAGGCAGACCAAACTATAGTTAAACAATTATTTTTAGTTTAAATCCAGTTCTGAATTTAATTTAAAGCAAAGAGAGCAATTTAAAATATAAATAGTACTCTTGCTTAAATTCTGTTCTCATCCTTTGAATGAGTCGGGAAACATCACAGTTAAGAGCCCTTCGGGGAAAACTACTTTGTATAGAAACCTTGAGAATCCCATAAAATTCTCATCCCATAAAGTTTTAAAACCCTTTCTGATAATCTTGAAATTCTATAAAGTATATAAGATTCTAGACGACATGCTACAGCGATAATGTTTTATATTTTGCATTATATATCACCACAGACGGTTGTATTGAAAAATATAACTTTATTGTTACGATGGAAGCTCCTATGTCGTTGTGGATTTAAACAAGAGCATTAATGATTTATATGCTCATTTTGTAGTGTAATTCATTTATTGAAGCTCCAGACCATTCATTTTAATGAAAGTCTCTTGGCACTCTCTCGCACAACTTTTCATATCAATTATTAAAAGGCATTAAAATACTGAGCAGTACTATTTTACCATGAAATAATTAATTTTAGAAAACATTTATGCTGCATATCGCAAGCCGCGTATTCTTTGGCGGATATAACGGTTTTATGACATTGAAATGTTGGCAAATTTTACTCAATACATCTTCATTTGTGGCACATAACTCTCCGTTAGTCGGGGATAACAGCCTTTGTTGCTTCAAATCCCATAACTCTTTAATTCAAGATTCTCCGTTAGTCTCAAAATTTAATAAGCATTCTATTAGCTGTTTTTAAAGCATTACAATTGTGAAGTTTTTTTACGGAATATTTATTTACATTCTCATCTGGAAAACCTAAAAGCAGAAGGAAACGCTTTCGTTAAATATGACAGACTGCTATCAATTTCCTAAGGTTTAGACTCTTTTCCCATTAAATTGATTTTTTTTTCATCAACAGGTCGGTTTGAAGGGGAAAAAGATATATTGATCAAATTTGTGATATCTAATGCAACTAGGTTTTTTTATGAAGCTGCACTGCAAACAAATCTCATTACTGCCAAATAAATCCAAGATTCTGTAAGTTTGCTTACGAGAAAAATGGTATATTTGACAGTCACTTTGTCGCTAGAAACACAAACATAGTGTTGCCAATTCCAGAAATCCCAATAACTGGAAAAAAGTTTTTATAAACACCTATACTCTTATACACATGCTAGCTCTCGGATAATCGATGGCTAAAATACGATTAATCTATTGTCGAAAGCGACGGAAAACCTCCTTTCTGTTTGGTTTCGCCCACACTATTGTGACAAGCCATGACAAGACACGATAATGGCAATCGATCAAGCTGTCGCGTGACATGGTCGAGTAGGTCCAAAGGTACATCAATGCGAGGGAATAGAGATATTTTTTGGCCATGCGTACTCGGGAACTAAGTCATTCTGTAGTTAATTAAATGTTTGGCTATATTAAACTGATCACCTAATTATATCGCAACAGTAACAAAGTCGTTTACATGTATGTACTGCGTGTATAAGTTCATTTGAGTCAGCATCGGATGTTGTATAATTCAGTTCAATTTTGGTTACCACTTTCTCTAGAATTGATTCTAATTATATTTCAAATTGATATAGACTTAATTGTATCTCATTTCGATACAGGACATAGTAGCCTAGTGTACTAACCATCCTATTTTATTCATATCACTTGTACTAGTGTAAGTTTTAGTGCATAAAACGCAGTAACCTAGTGTAGGTAGCACGCATAACTTTCCAACGGGCAAAGAACCGCCCGACTCCAAGTTCGGGGGCATGCGTGGTGATAAAGTAGCCTAGTGGTAAAGTCACGGCTTCCTCAGTTAAGGACAGTGGATTCGACGCCAAATGAATCAAAGATTCGTTGTGTATCTGGGCGTGTAGTTTATATAGTATAGCAACGGATTCGGAAACCCTCCGCGGCTTTGCGCATGCGCCAGGCGGAGTTATTTTCATCAAAATATGGGAAAGTGCAGAATGGAAGGGTGATGTTTACATTTTACTGAGCGTTATCTAACAAAGCACTCCGGAAATGCGCTCATATGACTCATTGCCTGACACCCCTTTCCTGTGTAAAATCGTCCAAAAGTGGTTGTCTTGGAATCTGTTGTTGAACAGTAATCTTGAATCCAACGTCCTTAGTTTCGTGTAACAGGACTGAGATGTCTGTTTAAGTGTATTTCTCGTTGTTCGACCACATTTCAAAATTACGAAGTCCGTCCCAAAATACCGCTCTTGTTACTTTATATGGAACGTCAATATCACTTAACTAAAATCCTGTGATCCTAAACTATAATAATCCAGTTAAATTACAGAAGATTTTCATTGTATTGTAAATTTGTTTACAAATTAAGTTAATAAGTATAAGAGGCTTTTGTAAAAAAATTTAAATATAGCTTCGAATTTCCTAATGTTTTTGACATATTAACATTAGATTGATTTTCTAGTGGAAACGAATCCGTCCGACGGGAAAAACCCTTTTTTGATCCAACTTATGGTATCTAATGCAACAAGGACTTTTATCAAGCAACACTTCAAACAAATCCCTTTATTGCTAAATAAATCAAAGGTTCTTCAAGTTTATTTACAAGAGAAATTGTATATTTGACAGTGACTTTGGTGCTAGAAACACAAATATAATGTGTTTCTATAATTAAAACGCCCACTCCAAAAAATCTCAGTAACTAGAAATGTTTTTATGTACCTGTAATCTTTCTTATACGCATGCCATCTCTTGGATAATCGATGGCTGAAATAAAATTAATCTATTGCTGAAAGCAACCTTTGTTTTGTTTGGTTTTGCCACCCTCATGTGACAAGCCATTACAAGACACGATAAAGTCAATCGATCAAGCTGTCGCCTGACACGATAGAGTAGGGCTAACAGTGTATCAATGCGTGACAATAGAGACATTTTTTGGTAATATCTGCTCGGGCATTTAGCCGCTCTGTAGTTAATTACATAGTTGGATGAATTAGTCCGATTTACTAATTATGAGCAAGAAAGCGAATTAGAAATGAGCTTGAACATGCAGAAGATCAGTTCAGTCAGAATTGGACTTTAGATAATTCTATTGAATACCTTTGTTTACCGCTCTCACCAGATTGGTGGATTCTAATTATACCTCATATTGATAAAGATTCAATTATATCTCTTACTGAAATATGCAGAAATAACCTAATGATAGGATCGTGGTTTTCTGATCGAAGAATTGTGGATGCGATATTTTATTCTACCGAAGTTGCGTTGTGTATGTAGGCTCACACGTCAAATCTTGGATGAAACGTCCTTATATTGGTGTGGTGTAATATGATATGGAAGAGACGAAAGAAGGATGCCAGTTCAGATGCCGCTTTCGCGTTTGAAGTTGACGAGATCCGTCCAAGATGATACTCCTGTTACTCAAAAATACATTTTTAAGCTAACGAATCATGCTACATGACTTCTGCAGTATTATGTTTCAAAGCTATCGAATCACGCTACATGTCTTTTGCAGTATTACGTTTTAAAGCTAACGAATCATGCTACATTACTTTTGCAGTATTACATTTTAAAGCTAAAGAATCATGCTACATGTCTCTTGCAGTATTTACGTAGGTATTTATTTTCCCTCATTTATGAAGCTCACAGTTCTTACAAAGATATGAGCGACCGCAACACTGTTGAATGTTGTAATTACGCGTATCATGGCTAGAAATAGAGATTCTTAAAATGAACCTCTGAACGGAACATCCTTTGAATACCCGCATACTTAACCCTCCATTATTTGCAATCGTTTTCATGCTTACATGATCGAATGTATCTCACGGATATAAAATCTCTTCTACGATAAGTTCATCTGATTTTGATAATTTTTCCTTTATAATTGTTTGAATTAGTCCCAAGGAGATTGTAAATGAGTATTCTGTATGAAAAATCAAATTGAAATCCGATGAAAACAGCTGAAAGATGCAGACTGTATACGTATCTATTAGATAATACGGCTAACGGAGAGTTAACTACTTTAGCGGCCAAAATGACCGATATTCCGGTTAGAGGGTTAACAAGTTTTCGTTTAACCCTCTGTCTCCTTATTCTGCGATTTCCGCTGGCAGGAAGTAAGTCTATTTTCTGTTGCATCCTGTGATTTTCGTAATCTTTTGTGTTTACTTAGAACTATTACAGCGTTGATTCGTATTATACAAATAAAGCCTTGCGCATAAATAACAATTCGCTTCGTTCAAACGTATTTGAGCATATTTGCGAACGTTGCATCTAATTAGCGATTTAAAAAAATTCGTTAGTAAGAGTTCAGTGTGCTAGATGAGGAAACATTCAGAAATTGCTTGAGGAGGTAGAAGGCATAAGAAGAAATCGGAATCACTAAAGGATGATTGAAGAAATTTCATCCGGATAAGCTAGAGAATACACGAAGATACAACAATGTCAATCCAATAACGGGTAAACAGTCTTTGTTACTTTACACTTGATGGAACGTGCATTCGTAAGGTTTCTCAACAAGTGCTGAAAGTTTTCACCATTCACAATTATGCAAGCTTTTCACCCGCGCCGCATGGTTGGCGAAACGTATTGCTATCACCTAACATTTCGAGAACATGAAGATGCAGAAATGTCAAGCCAATAAAGGGCAAAAAATTCATTTGTCGATACTTCACACTTGATGGAACGTGCATTCGTAAGGTTTCTCAACAAGTGCTGAAAGTTTTCACCATTCACAATTATGCAAGCTTTTAACCCGCGCCGCATGGATTGGCAGAACTTATTGAAATTATCCAGTATTTCGAGGACACTGGCAAAGGAGATAATAGATTTTAGATGCGAGGACAGCGTTCTTAAGACGTTGAGCTGCCAACTACGAGGTAATTCGTATTTGGCGACTTTTTCCAGGACGCTGACTATGATTTATCTCGTAGACACATCAGAGTGATTGAATCCACTTGGCTTCCGAGGCCGAAAACCTGCAACTTGCCTTGGCATTTAATTTCTTAAACTGTTGCATGTTCTCTGCAAGCAGTTGGGACTTTACATCACTAGCGCTGAAATCCAACTCGGCAGTGGAGAACAACATCCAAAAATCATCGGTTGGTATTTTCAATGTGATTTTGTCTAGTTTTTGTATTTCCTGCCTGCTCTAACAGTCTGTACTTTGATTTTTGAATCATTTCGTTGTGTAGAATATCTATCATTAGTATGAAAAATTAAATTCTGTTCAAATGAGTCATTTACTTTTTTATATTCGCTAGAATCATATACTCGGGTTATTTAAGCCGGCGACAGGATACACTGAGTTTCTTTTCCAGTATTATCGAGTTGGACAATCGCTGATCATATATGCACGAAAGTATGAAATATTTGTAGAACTTTATACTCGCATAAATGTATGGAAGTCTCTGCCAAATCCAATTGTCTTTCCAATACAGCATGCGTGACAAAACCAAAAACATGCCATTTTAACTTTGAATTTTAATTCGATATTCATAAAAAGATGTTCTTTATTCATTACGTAAGCTGTTCGACTTGTTTAGCAGCATCCTCTTCACGTTTCGGGCTATTTCATCTTCTCTGACCATCAAAAATCCCATTCTTGCACAAATTTTACTATCGACAACGCATGTTTTTTTCCCTCGAAAGGGCTTTAAAGGACAGTACGTAAATTTTTCCGCCACAGTCATTTTTTATTCTCTCCAAAGAACACTTCCATAGTTTTATGACGAATATTTCCTCCGAAAACAATGTGAGAACTGTCGCATGCTTCATAGGTTGGTAACGCAACCCGTCGTAAAAAGTTCCACAAAAAAAATAACCGCCGTAAATCTTATTCCATCATGTTGCCATTCGCGAAAATATATTTCTTCTTTATCGATATTTGAGTATCAGCACATTCTTGAATCGTCCTTTCAGGCTAAAAGTCAGAATGCCGTACCATGCAGTTGTAGTACCAGAAGCTGGTTACAAATACGTACTTCGATTGACACGCAAGGAAAACTGTAAGTGATATAACTGATTTGATTTATTAGTTATCGTTGTTTGATTATCTTATTTTGATTTTTGAATATATAGATCAATTTTATTTATTATTTTGATAACGCAGCTGTCAAATAACTTACGCGTGTTAAAGAACTGGTACGTCGAATATTGTTTTCAATGTAGCAGAATTTGTTTTGCTTTTTACAAGGTATATTTTTATTGGCTGCTAAAATATAAAATCGTCTGTTGTGATATTCTTGTAGGATTTTTACGTAAGAAAAATGCAAAAAATGAAGGTTAAAATTTTTATTCGGGTGATATAAACTGTTCGCACAAGTAGCAAAAAGATTAGCTTCTTTTTTATGATTTATCTTGTATGACATCAGAGTTTTGTTTCTAAAAATTTTTATTCTTAAACTACACTGAATACATAAGAATGATTTTCATTTGAGATTTCACTTACCTATCGTAGTCGTAAAACTACACGAAATTAAATTTTACAATGTACGGACGACATAATTAGATAATAGATTCCTCATTCTGTTTTGATTTTCTTTTATATTTTCATAAATTTTAACGTGAACGCTTATAGAATGAAAGAAAATTTTAGAGAAAAGAATTTCCCAATAGCTTTTTAAAAAAATATGAATGGTTTGTGTGTCCGAATGCAACATTTATTCTTTTATTATGCCTGTGATTCCCGTACGTCCCATATGTACGAGATTGTCACCGTATTTCACATCTTAGTCCCGTATTAATATTTGTCCCGTTTTCTCCCTAAAATTATTTAGAGAAAAATAATACCAACCTGTTAATATTAGATTTTTGAACTGTAAAAATTACCGTTGAAATTTTAAAAGTTGCCACAAGATACTAAAGAAACTTTGTTGGCGAAGATTTAAATATTTAAAAATATTGGTGAAGCCGAAAAATGATGTAGTTGCATTTTTTGCAGTCTAACATCTAAAACTGCGAAGCAAAAATGAAAGTGAGTTCGGAAGAGAAACGGCTGAAGTTTTTTGCAGATGCAATGTACATTGATCAGATGTCGTGCCTAATAAAGCCACGGGAATATGTATTTGGCATTACAGACCACAAGGCAAATTTGCAAAGAAGGTGTTCCTGATATCGGGGTCTATTCTCGTACCCCAGGTTGGGTTCCGTTGTTAACGTGCGGAACCCAACCCAACCGGAGGTACCAGAATAGACCCCATCAACTGAATGGTCGGACGAAAGAAACAGGTTGTCAGTAAAGACAACGGAAGCAATTTTGACTTGTCATTAAAATTTTTAAATAATTTGAGCCCGATTTTATAATTACGTGAAAGTAAAATATGATATAATTAAGAAAGTAAAATCAACTGTAAATAATGCCTTGCATCATTTTTATTATTCTACGTGTCTATTTCATTAGATTGTTTGAACTTTATTTATTTTTTTATCAGAGTAAAATAAGCCATTACCTACCCACTTTTTTCATTTTTTATTTATTTATCACTTAAACGTCCCGTATTAATTCTTGGCAATTATGGCAACCCTATTTATGCTTGATGTTCTACGTAGCACTTAATTGAGAAGGATGATTCTCCTTCAATCCTGAGTATATTCCCTCATATTTTGGTTTGCTTGTATTTACTGAAATATTCAAAGTAATTCAGTCGGAAATGTCCTGTTAAATATACTTTAATGTTTACCAATTGTTGCTGTCGTTATTATATAAAAAACCTTTGACCGAGGTTCAAAATTACGAGGTCCGTCCCAAAATAGCCCTCGTGTTGCTTCAAAACGTGACGTTAATATAACTAAACTAAACTATATAAAAAACCCCGTCAGATTGCAGAATTCGTTTCGAATCCAACGGACGAGTTTATGTTTTTTGTTTCTTGCATAAATATATATCACAGAAAATAAGTTTTTTATATTAGAAATTCATTAAACTAACACTGTCTAATGGGAAATTGAAACTTTTTTCTTTATATGATAGAGAAAAAATATATTTAAAATAGAATTCCAACGTTTCTGTAGTAAACGCTTCATTATCAGCCTACGCTTTTCTTGTTTATACTTTTTTAATGAGACAGGCGTACATTTATATATTAATTGACTCCGACTGGAACTATCCATTAAAACTACATTTATTATTTTTCTGTTCACTTTTTATATTACTTATGCAGAAAGCGTATTTTAAGGCCTCCATTGAGTTAAAATGTAAATGTTCTCCTTTTTTTTGCTTAACTATGTTTGCTGGTAGATGTCCAATTAATTCTAATAATAGAGATATTTCGTACAGCTTTCTCTTTTTTTATCGACGTATTTTTGAATGAACTTTTATAGTTTTTTAGAACAGTTTCATATTCGCTGGTGTTAAAAAAATCATAATTAATAAAATTCATATAATTTTTTTCCAAATATCTGCAGCATGCTATATTTATTATAAGTTAGCCAAACGGTACTTACGTATTAACGCCACAGCATCTGAAGTTGCGCTTAGTGCGCCAATAAAGAGCAACCTTGTTATTCGCACGCGCACGCAGTTATCTTTTGGATTCCTTGTTGCCTTGTTGTTTGCTGATTTTTGACGCCATTTTTTAGTGCTACGAAAATGCGTATTTGGGATTTGTAAAAAACAGAACAAGATGCAATTTTATTTTTTCAGGAGCGAAATATTTTACCAAAAAATCATCAAGACATCATTTGGAATCTTATTTATCAGAGTTCATATGGCGACAGCATCAGGTGAAAGAAAATAGAGACTGTTTTGAATGTATGTTAAACTCTATATCGGCCCATTTTCCACCAAAATCCGATTGACTACTCTGTTTTTAAATAAAGTGTTTTGAATTTTGAAAGTGTTTTGATTTTAAATAAAGTGTTTTATTTTACAATTTGTCGCAAAAATTTTAGGTGTAGATTAAAAACCGCCAAATCTGTAGCTGCGGTGGCGTTAATACGTAAGTACCTAGCAAACGCCTAATCAGACGTGGTTTTATCAATTAGGATCAGTAGTGCATCCACTCTTTCGTTCATCAAGCGACTTACGCGGCAGTCTGGCTGGCCACAGATTTTGCCTTTTGAAGGACATCGCGCTCAGAGTCAGTAAAAATTACAGAATATTATTTTATTTCATAAAAGATGAATTTTTACATAGCACTCTGGAAGAATCTCTCTCTACACTCTCTATAATCCGACAGGCGTCCGGTCCCATAGGAGTCGGATTAGAGATCGTCTACTGTATTGAAATAATTGGCAAAACCATAGGAAAAGTCTCGTAGCCGCAACCAGTGGACCGATTTCGATAGTTTTTATTTCATATGAAAACTTATGACGTCCAGATACGTCATCAAGGGTCACCCGACACCCACCGCTCTCCATTTTCGAGATACATCGCAAAATAAAACCCTCAGTTTCCCCTAGTAACACAAAGATATCGTACAATATTGTACGATATTGAACAATATTCGTAATATTGTTTAATATTGTACAATATCGTATAATATTTACAGTATCGTATAATATCGTACAGTGTTGTACGATATTGAACAATATTTACAATATCGTATAATATCGTACAGTATTGTACGATATTGAGCAATATTCACAATATTGTTTAATATTGTACAATATCGTATAATATTGAACAATATCGTATAATATCGTACAGTGTTGTACGATATTGAACAATATATACAATATCGTATAATATCGTACAGTATTGTACGATTGTACGATATTGAACAATATTCACAATATTGTTTAATATTGTACAATAACTTATAATATTGTACAATATCGTATAATATTATATAATATCGAAAAATAATTTTCAGTATAGGACAACATACTATGCCACCTAGGTCTACAACCGCTAATTTATTTCGCCAAGTTGCAAGCATAGCAACAGGTTATTTAGAATTTTGACATTGTTCGGTGAATGATAACTTGCAAAGGCAAATTTCTTTGCTATGGTCACGGCTTAATTCTATGTAAATTTACGAAGTGAGTCAAATTGACTCGTTCAAGATTTTGTCGTTATAAGTATAGAAAGCTTAAAATTTATTTTTTTAAATATATGTTAGTTTTTAATTGCATAATAATATATATTTAAATTCATCCCTCCTCCTATTCTTTAATTTCGTGTATTCGAATATGGCATGCATAATTTTACTGTTCTGAGGCAAGTCAACTCATGAAATGATTTTATAGTTAGAAATTCCATGCGTTTTAAACAATTTTCTAGCATGAAGAAATTTCATTGAAAAATCCGAAAATCCACTGATGCCTAAGCTTTCATGTACAATCTTTTTGATTTATTTAATTAGTTGCATACAACTTTCATTATTTTGATTATGTAAATGAATATTGCTGTTATAAAATGTTGTTGTAATATTTAAGGACATTTGCACTAAAAGCAATAAAAGTGCCTGCAGAAAATGTATTTCAAAAATAAAGCTTTTATGCAAAAAATAGTTTTCAACAGTGGCTAATCTAGGATTTGGGTCTGGGGGGGGGGCGAAGGTCATAAACATATTGTATCGCTGTGACGAATGTCAAACCTTATGGCTTATGTAAACCAAAACACTTTAACTTTACAGACTTTACTCGCCTGACAATAAGAATCATAAAAACAATACAATACTTTCGATAATTTAATGAAAAATACAATAAAATAACTAGCCAAAAAATGTCTTGATCGTGTCAACGCTACAAGTACAAGTGGAATGACTAGAAAAGTAGGAACATTTTCGAACCTGTCAAGCCAGAAAGCAATATTGTCACGTTTCTATTATTTTTTTTAAAAAGAGAGAAATTAAGAGCAAACAGTTGTAGTGATTTTAAATAAAATCAAGAATTCTGACTTAGCACTGGGGGGGAGGACTGCAGCCCGATAGCTCCCCTGGATTTGTCACTGGTTTTCAATAAAGTTTTTCATGATAAATTCCATTAAATGAGATTAAAATACGTTTTTCATAAACTCATTTTGATGTGTGAGTCGAATTGACTCATTTCAGTTAAACAACAGGTAGATAATGAACATAGATACGTAGATAATGAACAGTAAATCGATTGTTAATCATGGTTGACTGTCATTTTACGATAAATATTTAACCATTCCATTAGTCGCAATATCCAATAGAGACGTATGCAGTTTTCATCTCTTAGCTATTTTTATGCATTACTATTTGAATTCTTCTTGCAGAATGCTCGTTTAAATTCTCATTAGCACAAATTATTGTATTATAAAAGAAAATATTTTTAAACCGGATTGTGAACATCACATAGAATAGACTTGACATCCGCAAGGTACATTGTGAACATCACATAGAATAGATTTGA
>BGPR01000282.1:532378-548263 GCA_013235015.1 Araneus ventricosus
AAATTTTTTGTTTTCTATTGTATTGTGGTCCGTAACTTTGGACGTCCTTTGTAAGTTAGATCTACCTGAGTGTTTTGTTTTGTTTTTAGGTAGAATGTGCACACTTTCTCTGCAGACGTCACTGATAGCAGTATTTATTACGAAATTGACGACATGTTACTAGAAGGTGCCATTCAAATATTACGTAAGCTTATGTTTTTGAATTAATTTTAGAGCTCCCCTCCCCCCTTGTCAGCTAAAAATAAGCATAAATCGCAATACCCCCCTCTTATAATTACATCAAGCAAACTGCAACCCCCCTCCGTTCTTTTCTTTTACAAAACATTATGGCAACCCCCCCCCCTTGGGTGCTTACGTAATATTTGAACGGCCCCTAGGGGAAGCATTTGACACCATCACTTTTTGTATTTTGTGAGTAATAAAGTTGTTCAGCGACTACGGAGTCGCAAAGTTGGGCAAAAATACGTATGAATTGGTGACGTCACACGCATGAGGTGCGCGCGCACAATTGGTTGACGCGCTCTCTCTTGCCACGTTTTGGCGAGCGAGATTTCGTGATCGAGTTGAAAATTTTGTTTCGATAAATTTAATATAATAATGTCTCCAATGTAAATTTACAAAGAAGGAAACGCCAACGAGATATGGAGACGTTAAGAAAAGAATTGTTGAAGCAGGAGAAGCAACAAAAGAAGCAGCAGGAGAGGGGACGGAAGAAACAGCAAAATAATGAACGTTCGCCCTTACTTGCAAATGAGAGATGTAAACGATGTTATAAGAACAAGAAACAAAAGAAAACGGCCGCAGAGGCAGCTAATTTGCAATTAAGCGGAGGTGCTTCAGCATCAAAAGGTTCGTTCACAATGAGTTCAGGTTTGGGTTTGTCTCTTCCGAATTACAGTGTAGAGTGTCTTCGAAAACGAATTTGGGAGGAAATCGACGAACATTGTACAAAACACTTTGTAAAACATTTTACAGACAACGAATTTGGGCATGTCTGTAATATTTGCGATAGACTATGGTTTCTTAAAGATGTAACACCGGCGAGCATAAATGGGAAGTTTTTTTCTGTGTTGAGCGCCGAATTAATTATAAAATCAATTATTTACAATTTTTATTTTTAGTAAGATTTATTTTTTACTTAGTTTTATTTTATTTCGCCAATTTTCCATACATTAGTAGAAGAAATTCGAGAAACAAAAGAGGATTGAGAGTAACTTCGAGAAACAAATGAGTATCGCGAGTAACACAGAGAAACCGAGAAACTTCGAGAAACAAAAGAGTCACGCGCGTAAAGTATTCCTACGCCTTTAACATCAGCGGCTGTTTGAAAAAGACAGCCTCCCGTCATTACGTTAATTCCGATTTAAGTTTATATGAGTATTTCATACTGATGAAACTCAAAAGCATACATTAGGTAATAGTATTTAAAAGAACGTCTTTGAAATAACCTGTTCCCAGTAGGAAAAACAAAACAAAAATGAATAGAACGTTTTTTGTTCCACAGAACAGAAAAAAAAAATGGAAAATTTCTGTCTGTTTCCTGTTTCAGAAGAATCGTACTTTTTCGGCATACGTGTGTGAGCCCTTTTATTGTTCTTAAATATTTTGTATTAAACTTCGATTCTTTTTGTATCGATTGGCATGGAAAAATTGAATGCAAAGCCGAGCATTCACTTGAAAAATAGCTATGCCATTTGTTCTGAGCCCGGTTTTTCCCCACCCACTTTAATCGAAAAATACAGGCACGTCATTCACTTGATATTTAAAAGGACTCTAATTCTGAATGCAAGTGGGGAGAGGGATCTTCTTTCTCTTTCTACAGCTGCTTGTCAATCGCTCTTCGATTTTCCCCCGTCGGCAGATTTTAATTTATTCTACCCTCGAAACGAGGCTTCAATCTACGCAACTCATTGTTTTTTCGCTAGCCTCTTTCAGGGTCCCTCTGACTTTTCGTTCCGACTTCAGTCCAGACTGAATTCCAACCATGGCAAGCCGTTTGGCTCATTTCCATAGCTTTTTTATCGATTCTTCCTTCTCGCGTTCCAAAATATACAGTTTGTCTGTGAAGTGAATGGCCGGCTTTAAGACGTAGTAGATATAATTTCACTTATTTTAATAAGATGATGCTTCTAAGTTGATATTCTACCTGTGAAATGCGTGGTGTGTGATGCAAGAATCGTTAGAAACCTTCTACAGATCAGATCGATGGGCCTTTGTCTACGGAATTTGGCACATAGTTACTTCTTTGGTAGTAAGGGCTCAATAAGAAAGGGTTTCTCAAATTTTAATTAAATGTTTAATTACTTAAAATTAATCAAATATTTAACGTTTATCTTCAATAGCCCCTTATCACACAAGAAACATTTTCTCACTTTAAAATTTAAAAAGGTAGCTTTCCAGCTACTTATTTTATTTCCATGCATTTTTATCTTTAATTTAAATTCATTTTTTAAATTTATTATACAGCGGTTGCTGCAATAGATTTTTATCATTAATTCACTATACAAATGCTCAGTAGTCTGTTTACTTGTGGAGTCGAATTTCACAATATAACCTTTAACTAAAAATCAAAATAGAAATTTACATTTCAAAAATATTTAATTTTCAAAACTCGATTTCGTACTTTTGAATAAAATTTGATGGAAGCGTCTCGCATTTTTTAAATTTGATATGAATTTTTAAACTTTGTTAAGAAACAACGACGAAACAGTAACATAAAGACACAGACGATAAAATAAATATCTCTTTTTAGTATGATAACATTATCATGTTACGACGTTTCGAAATAGATGTTTGAAATTTATTTTTGTTTACCTATCTAATCTGTTTTTATGAAAGACAAAAAAAAGTAAAATTTCGCAAAAATAATAGCAAAACCTGATATCAACCCATTACTATCATAAACCGCCCTCCACTACGCTAATTTATTGCTCCAAAATAATAAATAGAGAAAGGAGTAGACCGGAGTAAAATTGAATTAACGTTGGAATTTGAAAATTCCTTTTAAGTTTAATCAATTCATTTGTCGTGTTCATCTTTGAATGTTTAATCACATGAGATCGGCTTGTTTAATTGCATCTATAGAGTCGGTAGACTGTAAACAATTTGAATAATGAATTCATTAAAGATTTATGGTTCCGATCATATCGAAGCTTTTTCGACTTGTATCTTAGATTTCTAATAAGATTTCCATTATTAATCATGTGCGTTCTCCTTTCGATTTACTTTATTTTATATACAGGTAATAAATTAGATTTTTCTGCATCTTTAAAATAAATTTTTTGCTTCACCGCTTAATTTTTAAAAATAAAAGAACTTCTACTTTAATTCGAAGAAAAAAGGCATTTCTTCTTTAAGTTCGCGCAAATATTCCCTTTTCGGAAGCCCCGTGAAACTGCTGAATTATCAAAAATGAGAGAAATTCCCTTTTTGAAGTTATTTAAGCTCGCCGCGTGTTTGTAACGCTCTCTTTATACGATGTGACACTTTCGGGTAACACGTGCCGCCTTTGCGCGTAATATTTCACTCGTGGCCATGGCTTGGATTTCATTAAAATACTTTCTGAAGATCCTAACTTAATTTTCATCCAATTCTAATAATAGACGAAGGCAAGAAAGACCTATTTGGAGCAGTATTGGCTCTGGAGCCAATAAACCCCAAACCAAGGAAATAATAAATTGAATTTTCGGATTATCAAAGACAGACAGATTTTTTTTAAATGTGTGTTCTGCAGCAGACTATTAAATGATTATTCTACAGCAGACTATTTAAATGATTCTTCTATAGCAGACTATTAAATGATCAATCTACAGCAGACTATTAAATGATTATTCTACAGCAGACTATTTAAATGATTATTTTACAGCAGTCTATTTAAATGATAATTCTACAGCAGACTATTTAAATAACTATTTATATAAATGTCAATTTTAACTTGTCGTCAAAAACGGTTGTGCTTGCTTCGATACACGGATTTGGTTCACAGATCTGCAATTGAGATGCAAGCATCATGCATCTAATTTCATTACCTAGTTCAAAGATTCCCACCTGCAGAATGAATACTCCGGGGTTACATGGCTGTCCAGTTAGAAGTCCGAGAAAGTAATGTTGGATAAGGAGGAAAATACAAAACGCAAGGGATTAAAATGAAAAAAAAAACATTTATAAGGCGCTTGTTTATTAAAGCGGCCACCAAGTTTACTTGGCGACCTTCGGATTTCGCCAGGCTCGCAAGTTCAATGCTCTACAGTTCTGAACAATTCCGTACGGATTTCTTTAGGACTGCCGTGCTTCTGTATGCTTCTGTTGACTTTTTGACGAAGGAAAGTTTTGAGGTGAGAGCTTATTTTGGAATTTTAAAAAACGTAGATTCTTAACATTCAATGAAAAAGTAGGTTCCTGTTTTGATGAAAGCGAAGCCGCTGATTTTTTTTAAGTTTAATAAATTTGCCCGGTACTCACTTCAGGCATCGCATGTACAATTTCTCCTTTTCAGATGCCGCAGGCATCGCGTGCGCAAAAGACCAATAAATGGCTCATTGCAGACCCAAAACAAATGTTCTCACATCGCCGCACGGCTTTCTCTTGGCGGCAAGATGTTATTACCATCTTGGCGACTTATCTCGGTTGTTTGGTGATTCAATCTCGGTGGCCGCTATAACGTGCAAGTACCTATAGAATTGTGTTTCCCCCCAAGGTTGTGTGAAAAGTGGAAGTTATATAAGTCCGAAAGCCTACTGGGTAGTAGAGAAAGAAAAGTACCAAGAACTCAGTGTTAAAGCAATAAAATATTCAACTCCTTTCAAGCACACAGAATTTGGGGTAAGAGCACACTTGTATATTTACCGCTGAAGAACCAAGTTATTTTGTAACCTACAGTATTTAGGACGAGTTAACTCGGGATAAGTCCTTAAGCGGTTAATAACGACTATCGTAGTAAGCTTGAAGCAGCTCCATACCCGAGATTGTATCCGTCTTCATTTGAACTTGACTGTACAATACGCGGCTCCATGAAAAAAGCTCAAGGATAGTATTGAAATTGTCTCGCATTTGAAGATGGTTATCACGATGTTAGCTTCCATCATAAGTTAGTACGAAATTATTTAAAAGATGCTTTCATTTGTTAGGACGTGGAACTAATACTATTATATAACATGAAATAAAATGTAAAATATATCTTAAAAGTGTTATTAAGTTAATAAAATTGTTATTAAATTTGAGTTGTTTGACTCTTAGTTTATTTGAGATTTGAAAGTTAGAGACGTCACTTTTCCATATTAACGTGCGGAAAAAGTGACGTCTCCCAACCCAACCGAGGGTACCAGAATAGACCCGTTAATCTAATCTAAGCCGGTAATATTATTGATAAAACCTTTTCTTTTACAAATGGATGGTTGTTTTGATGGTAGGTAATGGCAGTAGGGGTACTCAAAAATAAAAAGACTAATCCAGAGGTACGGGAAGAAATAAAGGTAAGGAACCGCTCATCTAGTTGGTTACATTTTTTAATTATCATGCTCATATAAAAACGTGACTTAAAATGTAAAAAACATGTTATTAAAATAGTAATAAAATGTCTTTAAAATTGGTAACCATGATAAATGAAAAACGACGAAAAAAAAACGATGTCATTTAAAATTATTAGAAAGGTTCCTCTCACACTGACTGAAAACTTAAAAAACATTTTCAGGAGAGACGTTGGCTTCAAATAATACCAACTTCATACGAAACAATGAATAAAAAAATGGCATGAAAAATCTCGCTGTTGATATGAGTTTGCAAAACATTGACTAAAAGTTCGTTCTGCTATTTTTATCTGCAAGCCGTAGCATTCATCTGTAAATCCCTAACAGCTTTCCCGAACACCATTTTTTCATCTTTCGCTATTCAATCGCTGGCATAAATATTCCCTAACCGATTCGGACAAAGAACATTCATCTTCCGACCCTATATCCTGCGGTCCCAGGACAACCTCTTCCAGATGCTTCCTTTATCATAAACACATCTCCCTGAATCATCTTTCAGGACATCTCCTGTCCGAGCCAGGCATTCCTCTCTGTATGGCCACTCGGCAGGACAACTCGCTCCGCTGGACAAGAATGGGAGATTTGACGGGAAAGAAGAAAGGATCTGACAGGATATATCCTCCCTCCCCTCTCTCCTCTCCCCCCCCGACAAAGGAGATGAAGCCACGTGCCGGGGACCCACGCAATTGTTGACGAAACGAAGAGGTTTACCGTGGAGATGATGTAGTGCTGAATGGTTGAGTTGGAATTGTTGGCAGCAGTGAGCTGCTTGTCTCTGAAGAGTCAATTAGGTCTTGGATTAACTTCAACTGCAACCTTGGTGCTCTTAAGGTGGTGAGCCAAGAGTGTAGGTGTTCGGGGTGGTGATGAAATGACATTGTTTGGGGTTGAACAA
The DNA here is from genome assembly GCA_013235015.1 of Araneus ventricosus. Classification (NCBI taxonomy): domain Eukaryota; kingdom Metazoa; phylum Arthropoda; class Arachnida; order Araneae; family Araneidae; genus Araneus; species Araneus ventricosus. The sequence goes on from BGPR01000282.1 coordinate 538,799, forward strand.
CTTTCGTGAGAAATGACGTGGTGGGATTGTTGAAATGTTGGATATGCGATATGTTGATCCTGGGAACTGGCACAGTATCTTCAGAAAAAGCTAATTAGAAAAAATTGTCTGTATTGTGAAGTTTATACCCGCTGCGTGTGCTTTATCCCTTGAGTGTTTATTTTGTTAAAGTAAAAGGTGTTGAAATATTTTTGTAGCGGGAAGTGTTTAAAACAATGTAAAAAAATATTTTTTGTTAGAATTATCTTTTTCGGAGGTTAATTAACAATAAAGGTAATGAAATGAATTAAGTCCACGTTGTTTTACTTAAATTATTTTAACTAAGAATCCTCGGCTATACTTTTGGTATTACAGTAAAACCCCGGGAATCCGAACCTCAGGAATCCGAAATTTTCGATAATCCTAACTTATTTTTAATTTTCTGAAAGTTTTTATTGAAAAATCAAGGGAAAATAACGATCACGAATCAGAAACAAAGCTAAGATTTATTCCTAACTTAAAAGAAGTATTTAAATTGGTTTTTAGGAATGAATACAGCACCTTATACCCTTCTTGGTCTTCGTCGCATGTCATTCGTTCTGCTCTTTTGTGCCCGTACGCTATTTAAATTCGTAATTTAGTCAACATAACACTTTCGGCTCTTTTGTGCCCGTACGCTATTTAAATTCGTAATTTAGTCAACGTAACACTTTCGGATCTTTAAATTCGTAATTTAGTCAACGTAACACTTTCGGATCTTTTGTGCCTGTACGCTATTTAAATTCGTAATTTAGTCAACGTAACAATTAATTTTAAATACAAAAATCACTTGGTTACGCTTAAATGTCTCAAGTATCCTTTACCATCTTAAATAGATTGAAATAAAAAAAAATATCAAATGGGTGGTGGCATCTAATTAGGAGTTTAAATAAAAACGTAAGGCGAGGGGTTAATTAGTAGAAACAAATTCGGATATCTTCTTTTTACTCTCAACTTGCTGACCACTGTACCGTGAGAATCTCCGCGTGCTCTTTCGGTACGCCTTCACAGAGCACCCAGCCTCAATACTCTACTGCATTTGGTATTTCAAGAGTATTTTACCGAATTCCCCGGAATCCGAACAAAGGTCAGCCCCAATTAGTTATACATATAAACACATATAAAAACTGCCACATATAAAATCCTGAATAAGCTAAATTTTAGATTTTATTCCGCCTCATTTTAGATATCCCATTTCTGCAGCGTCATCACACTAAGGCGCAGTCGGCTTGCCTGGCTTATTTTTGGTTTCTAAACTTTTATATGCACTTGAAGACACGAGCTCGCTAGCAGCTGCTCTTAGAGAAATGACACTGGAGGATGTTGGGTGGGTAAAAAGCATCTCCGTTTTCTGTTAACTGATGAATGTAGTAGGGATTTAAAGTAGTGAATGGAACATAGTTCAGATTTCATGTAAATAATATGGTTCACAGGTGTAAATATTTTGTACATACAAGGTGTTCACTCTGTGGCACAATGGCTGATTTAACTCTTTAATCCCGAGGAGACTCTGTTCTTCTAACTCCTTTAAAACCGGGACTTTTTGGGAGGAGACGACATGAATTGGACTCTCCCAACCTGGGTGGTCATTTTACCCGCCCTCTGCTGTAACCTTCCCTTAAGGCGCACGGAAATGGGCTGTGGTTGGCAAGGGTAATTGGATCCCCCTACCGCGCTTATCTCCTAAGCGATCTCAGAACCTCACCTCAAAAGGAACCAAACGCCTCAGACCGGGTAAGGGGAATTTTTAGACCTCACGGGACCGCCCCGCTCGGTATGAGAGGGTTAAGGCTCGGTGCACACCAGCCGATTTGTGCCGTTGAGCAGTAAAATATAAAAATAGCAACCCACGTCCCCTCTTTGTGGCTCCACAGGGGAAATGGGGGTTACTATTGTTATTTTTATAGCTTCAGCAACACGAATCGGCTAGTGTGCACCGGGCCTAACTGTTAGAGATAAGAGCATACTTCCAGTTGAAAAAATGCTTTAAATGAAGCAGACAGTTATTTTTTATGTTGTTGATTTTAAATGGACTGCTGAAAAAATTACGAAATCTAAATTTTTATACAGTTTCCCATTTCTATATAGTAAAATAATCTTGACAAACTAATATTTTAAGCATACGTTCCACCCTTCTGCGACCAAAACTGATCGAGTTATGAAGTTTTGAATTTAATTATTTTAGACCAATTCAAAGGTCTCCTCGAGAAAGAGCCACCAATCAAACGTGAGGTATAAAACTTGGAAATGAATCAAAATCAAAAGGTGCAATTTTTGGACACTTACAATACTTTCTATGTGATGTGAGGTCAGTCATGTCTCCCTTCGAGAGTATGCCCAAGTGGCAAAGAAGGTTGCGGAAAGTCACTTTCCATAGGCTGTCCGCGAAAATATTTCCGCTCAAACCGTTTCGGAAACCATTGCCGCAAGGTTTACGTAGGAAAGCTTTTTATGAACCACCTGTCTCATCGTGTATAGCCTCATTCGGTATAGTGGTTAGTGCGCTTGCCTTCCAACTCTATGAACGTGGGTTCGATCCCCGGCTCGGGGAATTTTGAAGTTTTGTCATAGTCTACACCGAAATGTACAAGTAAGTTCCATTAAAAATTAGATTAATCAAATTAATTGAAATTAATAACTAAGCTTTGATTAATTAAGATTCCCAATTTATCTAATTAATTGACATTCGAGATAACTCTAAGTTGGACTAAGATGACGTCAGAAGAAGGGGGATAAAAAAAGGGATTCGACCCTTCTGTAGGAGTACGGATTCGAAGGGTTCTATTTTGTCCGCCAAAGGAGTGCTCTTAACAACCTTTTGAGAGGCCCGAAACAAGCTTGTAATAAAAGCTCGGGGAAATCTTACTTAGAACCTTACAGAAAACCTTGTTTCTTGTTAACTAGCGACCCTTTCTGCTACCTTGTTGAAATGTTCAACCCTTGTCATGGAAACCTTTGTGACAACCCTTTTCTCTTGCCGACGACAAGGTTTCTAAAACCTTTTAGACAAGCTTTCTTTGCTATCTGGGTGGTATGCACTTCCTTCTCGGTACACCCATACAACTGACAGAGCATTCGAGCTCGGGGGCATACAATGGCATTAATGTTAATGTGTACTTCCAGTGCGCGAAAGTAAGTAATTCCAAACATTCTTTTGTTTCAAAAGGGATTCCAAGAGAGATTTTTACATCTCTCGCGTATTTTCGATCCTCTTTAGCAAATTAATTGATTTCCTGGTCTTTCAAATAAATAAATTGGATAAATCCCTTACATCGGTGTGATCCTTAAATAGTATCATCTATTTATTGCCATTCCTTTAAAAATGAAAAATATTTCGAATTGCTTAAGTGCTTTGTTTCAAAAATCGCGGGAATTCTCGAGCCATTAAATCTTTAGAAGAATTTCAGTTAATTACCTTAACTGACTTAAATTCATCGAAGCAGAAAGTCTCATAATAGATAGCGGTACCTTGGCATCGTTTTAATTATAAACCAACCTACAGAAAACTTTCCATCTCTGAGCTCTACATTCCAGTATCAAAGAATTTATTCGCAGCCATAAGATGGATAAAATTTAATGAAGGATTTATCTTTACAAGATTTCGAAAAATTGCCTCATTAGTTTAATTCTAATTTAAAGAATGCATAAGCTAATTCTTTTGTATTCCGAGAAAATTAGAAATGATTTTTTTTTCTTAAATGAATATATGTGCAGGGTGTCCCGAAAGATTGTTTAAACCCTTTAAGGGTAGGCGAGACATACAGAAACAAGCCTTTTTTATAATCGAGCATGGCATAGAGAACACAAAGACTGGACTGTTACAGAGGGCAATTTCTCTATAAATTACTTAAAAGAAAAGATTACACTAGATACAATGTACAACCTAGCTTTAGTGGAGTACCAATTTACAATATCACAACAATTCAGTTACATGAGTAACAACATTACAAAGTCATACGCAGCATGACAAGTACGATAATGGCAAGTAGGACGCCTTATCAAACCCAGGTTTAATGGAGTGCAAATTTACAATATCACAACAAACCAGTTACATGAGTAACAATATTACAAAGTCGTACCCAGCATGACAAGTACGATGATGGCAAGTAGGACGCCTTATCAAACCCAAGTTTAATGGAGTACAAATTTACAATATCACAACAAACCAGTTACATGAGTAACAATATTACAAAGTCGTACCCAGCATGACAGATACGATAACGGCAAGTAGGACGCCCTATCAAACCCAGGTTTAATGGAGTACAAATTTACAATATCATAAGAAGCCAGTTATATGAGTAACAACATTCCAAAGTCGTACGCAGCATGACAAGTACGATAATGGCAAGTAGGACGCCTTATCAAACCCAAGTTTAATGGAGTACAAATTTACTATATCACAACAAGCCAGTTACATGAGTAACAATATTACAAAGTCGTACCCAGCATGACAGATACGATAACGGCAAGTAGGACGCCCTATCAAACCCAGGTTTAATGGAGTACAAATTTACAATATCATAAGAAGCCAGTTACATGAGTAACAACATTACAAAGTCGTACACAGCGTGACAAATATGATAATGGCAAGTAGGACGCCCTATCAGCAACCAATTTTTGGAGTACTGAAATAAGTGTTCAAAAGATTTGCCGACTGAAGAGATACACTCTTCATGTGTTGTTAATGCATCTGGGTTGTTCTACAGTAAATTTGTACACCTTTAAATCTGCATTTCGCATTTTATATGTGTATCCTCTTCTTTTGCTTAATTCACTGCTAAAGAGCCTCCTGTAGCCCTCCATCCCCTTTGTGTTTCCGACCCCCCGTTCTGTTAAAAAAATGAACTGCATGACCTATTCTTAAGGGGACATATTACCTTGTCAACATTTTTTATTTGAAGTGTTATTGAAAATGTTTTGATAGTATTGAGACATACCAATTATAAAATGACATCTTGAAGAGACAACTGGATTTTTAGCTGCTTATTAGTTGAAATTTAGATTTTTTTAAAGAAAAATTCAATTTTTTAAAATCCCTACTACTTTTTCAAATATGAATATTTTTGCTTCAAATTTTATTTGTAGATTCACTGAAATATATCACACAAAACTGTGTATGAATTTTAAGGTGTATCTAATATTCGCTAAAATATAATTCTCTGGCTAATTTCTACAGGGGTAAGTTCTTTTTGATGTTTACCTTATGAAAGCTTATTAATTAAGCTTGATGGCTAGTATTTTGTTGCTCTTATTAGCGTATTTAATGTTTTTTCCTTTTTCTTTTGACGTTTGTGCTTGTGGATTTGCTCCTGGTTGCTTTTTTGGGGGAGTTCGGGCTATGAGAAGCTTTGTCTTGGCCTAAAGGCCTGCTTCTACAGAAAATTCCCTAAATATACTTTTGAATCCATTTCAAATAGTTTCTAGCCCTTGAGAAAGTGAACTAGAATGGATTCCTTGTTTTTTGTTGTCTGCTTTTCGTTTACTTCAAATTACTATTGGATTGCTGGTATTCCTTTTTTAATTGTGGCTTTATTGGTATATCTGTCTATTGTTCTCTGTTTTTGGTTATGCTGCTGCAATGGCGCGCATCTTAAACATTGTCGTAATTTTTCTAACTTCATTTCTTTTTTCAATTAAATTCTTTTATTCATTTTGATTGTTTGCATACTTCGCTAAAATATAGATATTTTGCTGAATTATATGGTGAAAAATAAGGAAATTTAGCAGTCCCACATTTTATATATTGCATATATATAAAAAAAAAACTAAGCAACTCAATGCTTATTGCATGTACAGTTTTATCGTATGCATAACGATAAGAGTGTACAAGAAATTTGAAAGCTCTATTTTAAAAAGAAGAAAGGCCTTACCATTTTGAAAACATGAAAGTGCAGAGAAGTCCACATGGAGAAAACCATTTAAAGTTGTCATTTGAGCATGTGTTTCATTAGTCATCGTAAATAAAAATCAAAATAAGTTCTGAAGTATTGAAGGTACAAATTTGAAATTTTGATACAATAAGTAGAACGATAAGAGCAACGAAATAAGCTAATAAAATGAAAATTGCTTTTTTGGCCATTTTTTGTGTAATGTGTACACTTAAACATTCTGTGTACTCAGATATCAATGAAATACAAAAGAGATATCTAATTCGAATACGCATATAAATTAATAGTAATAAACTCGGGCTTTAGCCTTTGGATTCCAAAATACGCCCATTATTGCTTGGCTGGAAAAATCTAGTGTACCGCCCACTAAAGGAGTTAGGATTGTCGCACAGCTAGTTGTCTTTGTCCTAGTTTATAAAATCGATTCACTGTCTATAACTGTTTTCGACTTCGATGATTGTCTCGTACAGCTGGAATGAAATATTTTAGTTTCGGATATAAAAAGATAGAATAGAATTGATATCTTATATCCTTGATATTTATGTCTTATTATTATTATCTTTTTATCTTTATATTATTTATATTTTATAGCTTTGATATTGATATCTTATCAAATCAACTCTTGTGGTTATATTCATTGCTTATTGTTTCCACGGCATCTAAATTTACAGAAATTTTATAAGCAGCTGGTATCACTAAAATAATTGTTTTCAGCGCAATCGTTTTTATGAAACAAAAACTCTGAAATGTGGTGGCTTTGAACTGTTAAACTAAGAGTGTTTGATTAAAATTTGAAGCTGTAATACTTCATGAAAGAAAGATCTTTTTCAATGCAACAGAATTTTCAAAATTGGGATTCATTTGAAATGTAGAATTAATGGCAGTAATAATGATTGTTATGCCAGAGTATTTCAAAGGCATTTTAAATTTACTGATTTATAATTGACAGTCTAAAGTAACAATTTATTAAATAATTAAAAACAAAACAAGCGCAATTTTGGATTCACCACTGTATACTATATATGTGTATTAAGAGATTTCTGTTATCCGTCTATTCGGTTATTTTCACACCCAGATCCGGACAGTGACTGTTAATCGTAGTTTTACTGTACTGCAGTTTTGGATTCACCACTGTATACTATATATGTGTATTAAGAGATTTCTGTTATCCGTCTATTCGGTTATTTTCACAGCCCAGATCCGGACAGTGACTGTTAATTGTAGTTTTACTGTACTGCAATTTTGGATTCACCACTGTATACTATATATGTGTATTAAGAGATTTCTGTTATCCGTCTATTCGGTTATTTTCACAGCCCAGATCCGGACAGTGACCGTTAATCGCAGTTTTACTGTACTTCAAAACAGTCCAAATTTTAGATTTGGTTCCATAAATTATGAAACATTGGTGGATTTATGTCATATAAAAAATATATGGCATTTCTGTCCAATTGTTGGTCAACTACTCTTTTAGGTTTTCAAAATAGTGACCAATCTCAGAATGATCAATAATTAATGGCATCGCATTGGCTCTAGAGGCTTTGACTCTATTTCTTTCAACATTGGTGGATTTATATCATATATAAAAGAAGTATTTGGCATTTCTGTCCAATTGTTGGTCAACTAATCTTTTAAGTCTTCAAAATAATGACCAATCACAGAATGATTAATAATTAATGGCATCGCATTGGCTCTAGAGGCTTTGACTCTATTTCTTTCAACATTTGTGGATTTATATCAGATATAAAAGAAATATTTGGCATTTCTGTCCAATTGTTGGTCAACTACTCTTTTAGGTCTTCAAAATAGTGACCAATCACAGAATGATTAATAATTAATGGCATCGCATTGGCTCTAGAGGCTTTGACTCAATTTCTTTCTGCGCGCCCCACTTGGCTGTGTGCCAGAATGGCTTACAGTAAAAATAAACATGTGCAACTTTTCAAAAGAACTCGAGTCAAAAACCTTTAAGATAAATGAATGGAATGGATGGCTTTTGTGAAAGATAAAGTGGAAAATGCTCGTTTTGAAAAGGTCTTAGCGACAAAAAGTTATTGCTGGTCCTTTTCGCTTTCGCTAATAAATGTTTCAGGCGTTTGTCAGCCATAAAAGTGGGCTCTCGGTTTACTATCGCTTTTAAGTTTGAAGAGGTTGTTTTATTAAAATGCTTATTTTCCTACTAAAAGTTATGTATTTAATTTACAACTAAAATTATTTAAAATATTCATAGTTGTAAAGAACTTTAAAACAGTCGTATCTAGCTTCCTAGTAAATGAATACTATTGATTTTAAAATAAATGGACACTTAGGCATGATGGGATTTTTACGTGCAGTATTTTGCATTAATAGCACAACGTGTACAGTTTAAAAATGATATGATCTATAAACATCAAACGAATGCATCGAGGTTTTTAGAACATTTCAAGTGCAGACGTTTTATCATTTCTCACTGAGTGAAAAATGACCTCTAGGAAAATAAAGCTGCCTACTCCAGAAAATAAAGATTATTTTTAATTTCTGCGTTTTCCATGAAAATTATAATTCTTTTGTGTAGAAGATTCATTTGGAAAAATGGTGCTAATTTTTTAAAAAAATGATTAAATTTTTTAAATGAATAATGCGCATGATGCCCAACGCAATGTTATAATATTTCGTGAATATTTATAAATATGATGGTATACATCGCTTTTTCAATGTCTTTGTTAATTGCTCAAAAATAGGCAGAGGACTATAGAAGAATTTTTTGTTTGTGGAACTCCTCGGAAGCTAACTTTTTAATTTAAATCATTGACCCCTTAGGTCAGTGACCATGCAGGCATCTTTATTTCTTAAGTTCGGCAACTGTTCTGACCAGATAAGGAACTATCTTTGGAATCATACACTTAGCCAACACGCCAAACGCAATCAGCGCGCCAAAAAGTTGTTTTCTTTAAATTTAAAACTAGCCGCTCTCGCCGCCTTCCGAGCGGGGTTCGTGGCCAGCATCCAGTTTGCACAGCACTGTCTTGCCACCTGGCTGCTTCGAGGCTCTCAGCCACTACTTTTTTCGGTTTTAAATACTGCATGAAGATCAATGGAACATACCCTAAAACCATAATAGATTTCATATTCTTTGTAGACAACAGATTCTTTTTAAATTGTAAGATCTTTCAATAAACCTCATCTAGTTGTAACGTTCTGTATAAATTTTTCACGAATTTCGGCATGAAAGTCTTCAGATCCATAAATGCAGAATGAAATCGCCCTAACTAAACATTTTCCATCACCTACAATAGGTATTTTACAATATTTTTGACACGCCATTCTGATGCAACTGTTGGGATCTATGTATTTAAAGTAATATGGTAAAACCATCAGAGATTCGCCTGCCCCAACCACCAGACCGATTTCGACAATTTTTATTTTATATCAAAGCTTATGACGTCTATATTTGCAATGAAGGGTCGCCTGCCCCACACCACTCTCCATTTTTGAACGAAATCGGAAAAACACTTCTCCTCTGTACATTGTCTATAGGGAAAAACCTTGTAAAAATCCCTCAAGCCCTAACCACCTAACC
>BGPR01000282.1:554096-570585 GCA_013235015.1 Araneus ventricosus
TGGAAAAAAATCATGGATGTAGGTCCGTATCAAAATATGGACCAAATCCGTCGATGGGTTGATGGTCTCTTGGACTGTATAATCGCATACTTGTAAAAATTATATCTCCTAAACCCTTTGGCTTAGATAAACAACCAATGGGAGTGGCCTCCCCTAAACTTTCAGATATACTGCTCAAAAATTTGTCATTTCCCCTCCCCTGGCGTGGATAAAAAAAATCGAACCTACTGTAATCCAGAATTCAACGAATATCAGAAGGTTTTTCATTGCAGATTATAATGATTATAAAATATTTAAGTGAAGAATCATATTAAAAGAGATGCCTATGTATTAAAACTTGGCAATATTTATTTTCCATCACACTCCAGGAAGATCCGTTATTATACGAGCGAGCGAAAACAAAACAGGAGATAAAACATATCCATCACAAACTCTGTCTCAAGGACAAGTGACGTAATCCTCTCGCTTGGTACCAGAGATAGCTAAGTAGGCATGCGCGTGGAGATGGTTTTGAAACGAAGGCTTAACAAGTATGCGATTATACAGACCGACAGACAGTCGGCGTTGACGGATTTGGCCCAAAATTTTATACGGACCTACATACATGACGATAAAACTGTGTACGAAATTTCATCCATCTGGCTATTCAAGTTTTTGAATTATAGCGTTCGCATGACTTCTGACATACAGACAGACAGACTTCCCGCTGACGGATTTTGTCCAAAATTTTATAGAAACCTACAAATTATGTTTAAAGACCACATACCAAATTTCATCCCCGTAGCTCTAATAGTTTTCGAGTTATCGTGTTCACAGACAGACAGACTGACTGACAGACACACACACAGACAGACAGACATAATTCCCAAATTGTGTTTTTCGGACTCAGGGAAGTCTAAAACGTGGAGATTCGTCAAAATCTCGAGTTCGAATTTTTTGACGATTACAATACTTTCTCTTTGTATACTTCGTATACGAGAAAGTAAAAATGGATATGACAGTTGCTAACATTAATTATAGATATGTGCCCAAATTTCGTTCAAACCGGTTAAAAAAAGGCGTTCAAATTGCATATTCAATTATTTTTATTCCGATTCTCCATACGCATGCGTACTGGTAGCAATCTCTGTGGACGCGGAAGCTATGGTGAGAATTACGTCACTTTGTCCTTGAGCCGGCAAGAGTGGAACTAGCAGTGTGCGATAGATGCGTTTTAATCGATACGCATCTCTTTGAATTTGATTCTTTAACTAAATATTTTGCAATCACTATAATCTACAATGAAAACCTTCTGATAGTCATTGGAATCTGGGTTATAGTAGGTTCGAATTTTTTTATCCACGCTGGGGGAGGGGAAACAGCACCTTTTGCGAGGAGTTTCGGGGAGACCACTCCCGCTGGTTTACATTGGCATTCAGGTCAAATTGACCTGTGCGTGTGCCAGCGTTTCGCATTCATTTAACGTTATGGCTATGCAGCTTACAAACGTGCGCAGCAGAGAAGAAAATAATACAGGAAAGGTACGGAAAAAAGGAGATAAGTTGAACTTTCCTTTTTCTTATTAAAAATCGCAATGGGGCTTAAATAAAAGTTATTTGTACGAAAAAATATTCTTATACTTTGGCCAGATATTATTTTTGTACAAACAGCCAATAAAATAAGGAGTAAGTGTCTAACTATTTGGGGTCAAAGTGACCCCGCGCGTGTGCTAATGTTCCAAAAATGGGTGCGTGTGCTGAAGACAAAGCGAGCATTTTTATTAATTGCAGACCATTTTTAAAAGCATTAAAATCTTCTTTACTTTTTGAAAAATAATATTTACTATTAATTTTACTGCTGACATAATTAATAGGTCCTACACAAAACATCTAGCAAATTATTAAACGTGTATTATTATCAAACGTATATTTGTTGTTCCTAATTATTCATAAATTTATTTGTAAACTACATTCTTCAAATCGCGTTTAAGTATAAACAAATGATCTTAAATAGAAAAATAATTAACGTAAAATCTTTCCGAACACTTTTTGGCGAGTTTCTCACCGTTTTTCTTGTTTAGCGATTCTAATTTATAATCCAGACAACCGCAATTTATCTTGAGGGCAATTATTTTCAAATATATGGAAAATGTTTTGTCGTTTATGGTAAATCCGTTTTTTCCCTCCAAAATATGATGGATTAGCATATTTTTTTCCCTAACTCTTAAATCATTTCCCATTTGCATAAAGTATGATTGAGCGACGGTAGTCATTTATCATTCAAAATTATTTTTACGACGGCATCGAAAATGTTCATTTGGGTCTACATAATTAAGGGATCTTTCACACTTTCTTATAATGAACTAATTATACTCTTATGATTGCTAATTAGTGTCCATTTCCGACGGATCAAATATACTGAATAGTATGGATAATTAATCGAATTAATTTGTGCACTGCTACTAATTTAAAATTTTGGTTCGTATCAGAATTGTAATTAAGGAACGTCGTTAAGAGACATGAAATAAAGCGAAAGGCGTTGCAAATGGAGATTGTTATTTCATCTCATTAAAACACAGGAAACGATTCATATTATATTACATTTCTGATTTAGATGTATATTAATGATTGAAACTTGTGTGAGGTGCATATAACTGGATGCAATCCGAAACAAACCAGCTTTCTTAGAAATTTGTGTTCTCTAATGTAATCTGTTCTTTAATGCGTATATCCCCTCCTATTCGTTGTATAACGTTTCAGGGTTCGGTGATTCTGTATCAACTTGATACTTTGTATCAGGTAAGTAAAAGTATCAGATACAACTAAATGATACATACCAAAAGTATCAGGTACTCTGTATCAGTTCTCGGACTCAAATGATAACGATAAGTAATCACTTCCGTCGCGTTCCTTTGCGGTCCGCTGATACGAGGTATCAACATGATACAAGTATCATATGATACAAAATATCAGATTGATACAGTTCCGGGTTGGGGATAGCTTCGCGTTTTCGGTAGAGGAATGATGATGTGCATGTGGCCTTAATAAATATATGTATTAGAAGTAATTTTATTCCAGGTAATGATAAGAAATAATATATATAGCTAGTTTAAACACACACATAACACATGCTAACATCGCCAATGCAGAAATCTCGTATCACTACACGACCGCCGACTCCCCAGTTCTGTACCGACAGGAAGGGATCGGTTATCGGCTGTATCAGATACAAACGTATCAAGTAAAAGTATCAGGTACAAGCGCGTATCAGTATCAACTTGTACTTGATACAGCAAAACCTGGTATCAATCCAACTCTATTTCAGAGAGATGTCACCCAATATATGAGATACCAAAATGAAAAGGAACTTGGTTGAAAGGCCTGGCTCAGTTTCATAGCTTAGTCATACAAACTATTTCAATTTTCTCCTGCGATTACCCACATTATTGTCAATGCTGAGAGTGTATCGAACTTATTATTCTGTCTTAGGATTCCTGATTAATTCCTAATTAACGTCAATACCGGACGGATCACCTGTACTGAGTTGTATTGGCAATTAATCTGTGCACTGGTAATTTAAATTTTGGTTTACCCCAATTGTAATTTGAGAATATTGTAAAGAGACATTAGAAAACAAAATACTAGTTTTTATAAATGAATAGAATTTCAAACCATTAAAACACGAGAACAGTTTCAGGTATAACATGCTACGTTTTTTTTATTAAGTTGTTAGTTAGCATTTGAAATATGTTTAAGGTGCTTGCAATCGGTTGCAGTCAAGAACCAGCTACTATTTTCAGAATTCCTTAAACTCTAATCCCAATCATTTTTTAATATGCAAATCTTCTACAATCATTTGCTTAACGTTTCAGTGAGATAGCTCTCAATGTGCAAAACACCAAAGTGAAAAGGCAGTTGATGGAAGGTCTTGGCTCAGTTTTATAGCCGAGCATTAAAAGCTATTTTTAATATCTCCTGCGCATTGGCGATATTATTTTCCATGTCGTGTATCTTGTCTCGGACCACATACATGTTTGCATGTATGTGGTCCGTTTGCATTCGATTATTTTTTATGAAGGTTTTGAGATAGAAATGGCGGTTATTTCAAAAACAACCGGTTTTTAGCTAACCGGTTTTAAACTGGCGGTTAAAACCTCTCAAAATAACCGGTTTTTGAAATAACCGGTTTTCGCTTTTTTTGAAAAGAAAAAACGTTTGTAGACAAAAGATTTTTATTAATAATAATATACCATAAGTAAGTATTAATACAATACGTAATTAATGTAATAAGTAATGATTATAAATAAGTGATTAATACAATATGTAATAATAATAAATGAGTAATTATTACAATAAGTAAATATTATAGACAAAATATTTTATTAACATTGTTTTCACAAGAAATTAATTCATTGGCTAATATTTGTCATCTACTCTGCTCATAAAGACTCTTTCAGCAATGTGTTGATCCGTGAGTCGACACCTCTCATCGGAAACAACATCATTCAACGTAGATACTAATCTTTCGGAAGCCACAGAACTTCCGACTAAAGAAAAATACTTTTTGGCTACAAGAAACAAGCTATTTTCGCCGTTTCCAGACGAAAATTTTTATTATTATTGTTTTTGCAGGAAATCAATCCATTAGCTAATATTTATCTGTTCATAAAGACTCTTTCAGTAATCCGCCAACCAACAGACGCCTCGAGGAAGCGGTTGTCGGTGATTGGTCTAAGATGATGAAATTCAAAGCTTTATAACTTGGTAAACTTTATTCTAGTCGAACCTAAAATCGAGACTATCTTCTGAACCGATTTTTTCCCCCGGTTTCTTTATTTAACAAAATAACCGGTTGAAACGGTGGCAAAAAAATAACCAAAAAACCGGTTAATCGAAACAAAAAAACGGGTTTTCGGTTTTAACCGGTAGGTTATTCCCATCCTTAGTCTGAGCATTATGATGTTAATTTTTACAGATTTTCTAAATGAATTTATTTTCTTTCATATTTAGTTAGGTTTCCCACCGGGGTCACCGCGAGTTCACGGGTGAGAAGCTGCCGTATATGTAAGCAGGTTCTCGCTTCCCTGGTTGTTACACTAATAGTGATGTGTCTCTTAGGCCCAATCTCCAATGACGGGTCGCACCCCGGTAAAATGGGGGGTCGTCGCATGAGCCGCTCGTAATGGGGGCTTTTATGCGGGAGCCAACAGTGCCCGATGAAGTCGTGGCGGCCGGTCATTCAACGTAGACCCGGATGCTAAGGCAGGGCGGGATGATGGCTTCTTGTGATATTTAATTAAGTTTCTACTTTATGAAATCTATGTTCTTTACAACTGACATGTATCTCTACTAATAATAAAGGAGAATGTGTGTGTGAGTTGGCCCTCTAAAGAGCAGACCGCTGGACTAAGATCTACGAAATTTGGCACAAACATACTTTGGAGGATGGGAATGTGCAACTCGGAACCCTTTTTTATGAAATTTTAATTAGAATTTTAATTGATTAAAGATTAAGCAAAATTTTGGCGTTTTTGCTTAATAACTTCAGAAAATAATACAGCACAAAAATCACTTTCACACTATCTGAAAGTGCAAACAATTACCTTTCCAATGGTATCATTTACATTGCCTTACAGTGTTTTCTCGAATTTTAATAAACTTTTAAAATATTTTTTGGCATAATTTACAACAATACTTTTCATTGTTGCAACGCATTTCGAACCGTTTTCATTGTTTAAACAAACATTTAATTGCGTGCTTCTCTTCCATTCTTAAAAGCTAAGAAAATATCTTACTGGATTTTACTTTCTTCTATTATTTGATCAAGTTTTCTGTGAAATCTGTAAAGGAAATCTTCAATATAGCAAGTAAATAATGAAATAATCCAGTAAACTGAAAGATTATCGTTGCTATGTTGTAATACTTTTTATTAGCGTGTTTTAAGCCAATTAGCATGCTGCTGGACGTAAAATGAGCCGCGCTAATTTAATGTTGAAAGCAAATGCATATTTTACGTTAATGTAGACAAGGGGCCGTTCAAATATTACGTAAGCATCCAAGGGGGGGGGGGAGGGGGTTTGCGATTTGCTTATTTTTGCTGACAAGGGGGGAGGGGGAGTATGAGTGATGCTTACGTAAGACATTAAAATCACTTTATTTCCGAAAATCTCTTGTAACTTGCACAAATAATTTAATTTAAAAAAATTAAATTTGAAAAAAAAGTTAAATTTGGCAAAAAAAAATTAAACTTGATTTTTGTAAACTTAAACTTGAAATTGTAAGTAAATTAAACTTACATTTTTTTTCCATTTTAAGCCGAGTTAGAGTTTTTTATTTGAATTAAGTCCTAAAATGTTTTAAATTAGATTATTATTGTTATACGTTTTGTAAAAAAAAAGAACGTGGGGGGGGTTGCAGTATGCTTACGTAATTATAAGAGGGGGGTTTGCGATTTGCTTATTTTTGCTGACAAGGGGGGAGAGGGGGTCAAAAAATACCAAAAACATGCTTACGTAATATTTGAACGGCCCCCAAGGAACAGAACAAGTGCAAGGCTACGAAAAGAACGCGGGTTAAATATTTATAGCGATTGAAGTTTAAAACTACTTTGTTAAGGGAACCATGAATATAAAATTATGCATAAGAGATTCAGTTGAAATTCTATTTCCGAGATCAAGCTGGTCGCCGAAGGCGGATAGTAATCAGTAAGAATGTCTTTTTAATACACATTTGCAGACCAATATTAATTCTTTTTTTCACAGTTTAATAAAATGAAATCATTTCTTTTAAGCGTACATAAAAATAAGAGAGCTTGCATTATTTGTTTTAGATATTGCATTTTAAAAGTTAAAAATCTTAAAGAAATTAGCAAAATTTTTTGTTCGAAATAGAAACAAGCAAATTTAAGGTACACATTCCATTAATAAATTTATTTTTAATTTCCCAAGTTATTCCCATACTGGAGATAAGAATTTTCTTTCGTAAGGTTAGACAAGACCCTTTTCATAAGTATACAAAACGTGGTAGGAGAGTTATTAAAAAAGGTGAATATTGCGTGCATTTTTCATTAAATATCAAATCCAGTTTATTTATGTTTGTCTGTTTAATTACCCGCGATATGATGTTTAAAATGGCGCATTTAGTAATTTTCTTGGATACCTTTAAAGAGACATATAATTATTTTGATTAAAGTTTAAAATTCTTAGGGTTTTTAATTTCAAATTTATTTTTATAAAATTTTTTAACTACTATTAGTTAATTTCCCGAGATCTGAATAAATAGTCAAATCTTAATTTATTTGCATCTGTTTTATTGTAAAATAGATATGAAGTATGATGTTTTAATGGAATGTTGAAATCTTTTTGTGAATTTTCAATTACAGAATCGTAATTGGGATAAAAATCACCTTTAACACTTGCTGTTTTTTTCATTTAAGTTATTAGCATAATTTCCATTTTCGAAATTTTTCTTCTGTTTTATCTTTTCTTCGGTTTTTCCGCCATCTTTATGAAAGAGAAAGTAAATTTTTGAGAGAAAATAATTATTTCCGAAATATTTTGAGATTTGGCGGAAATAATTTATTCTCTCTTGCTTTTCCCCCCTTATTTCTTGAAATTCTATTCACAAGCTTAAATAAAAAATGGAAACTCAGAAAAATTCTCGAAAGAATCGGAAAGAAATTAATTTAAGTTCGATTTATGCAGTCTAAAAAGTTCTATTTATTTAAAACTTTTTCATCCAAGAAAAGAGATAATTTGATTTCAAACATCCAAAACGTAAAAAAATGTAAGAAATTTAAAATATTTTATATAATGGTCATATCAGTTGCTTGAAGATATTTCATTAAATTTTCATATTAACCTTTACGCTGTTTTTTCCTTTTTTTTCCTTTTTTGATCTATCACTAAAGGCAAATCTTATTATCTCGTTTAATGAAAATTATTCTTGGAAAACATTCAGAACTCAGTAGGTTTGAAAAAATTATTTTTGAATCATCTTTTATATGAGGGAACCATGAAATAACTTATTTGTAATCTGAAACTGATAAAAAAAACTATTTTTTAATCATCTTTTATATGAGGGAACCATGAAATAATAATAATAACCATGAAATTTGTAATCTGAAACTGATTAAAAAAAATTGCAATTTTTTTTGTCGTTAATAGGATGCATGATTTTTTTTTATTTGACTTCATGTATTATTCCTTCTGAGTGGTTAGCTATTTTTATCTACTAGCTTTAAAGTCTTAAAAATTTGGTTTTAAAGTGAATAATTGGATCTTTATTGAGTTTAATCAAGTATCTGAAATATTAAAATTAATTTATTCATGGTAGTTTAAGGAATTATACATGTAAACATGAATGTTTGCTTTTGAACTCAATGTGAGAGACGGAAAAATACGTGCGAAACGCTTAGAGGGTTAACTAAATATATGTGTAACATATTAAAATATTTAATCGTTTTCTGTAGAACTTTTGTAAGTACCCAATAAATTATATATAAATAAAAAAAAATGATGCAGAAATTCTAAATTCCGACTAACAAGGTCTATTGTTTTAGAGAATCTAAATTCAAATTTTTTCCAATTTCAGAATTTTAAATATAGAAAAATATTTTGTCATTCTTAATGACACTAGAAAACCACACGTCATGGTATGACGGGTGCAAATTGCCTCTTCATTCGAGAGATTTCCCGTCAAATTTGACTTGTTTAAATAGATATATATACGAGAGAAATGATTAACATTGATTGAAAACAAATAAAATAAACATATGTTTTATGACAGGAAATATTTTTTTATTTACATATTATTTACGTATTTCTTTATTCAAAAAACCTCTTGGTAAACAACATTCCGTGTCAAGTATTTTTCGTTCTTTAACAATTTTATTATAATTCAATAACCATAAAAATCTCAAGTCAAACGTAAGTCAAAAGTTAAAATTTCAAAGAAATTCTAATCAAAACAAAGCACTTCTCTGCTTGTCAAACGTTGCCAAAAAATATTATCAAATTATATCATCACGATTGCAATAAATAATGAGATGCATCGTGGCGTCCAAACTATATCACGCGCATGATATACCACTGACGTAATTTACTACTTTCTATTGAAAAACGGAAATTAATTTGAAATATATGATTAATGTAATTTAAAATTCTCGGGAATTATTGATCATAGCGAGATAAATTTTATATCAATCGATAGCAAATTTTATTTCACTATTTTAGAGCTATTAAATTTGAAATTAGAACGACAATGACTCTTTTAAATTTAAAATTACTGAAATTTAGGTTCTCGAACAATGAAATAATGCTGTTTAACGTCTCGCAGTGCTATGGCACGTGTTTTATTGTTGGTGACGTCAGAGCGTTACCGGAGACAGATTTGGACTTTATATCAGTAATTCATTTGAGTGATAAAAGTTATTAATATTTTGTAAAATACAAAAAAATGCAGCTTGCAAAATAAATCGTTCTTGTCTAAGGTCTGACATTAAGGCTTATAATTAATGATCTTTACTATTCGTTTTTAGTGGATTTCATTTTCATGCCACTCCATAGTAGAAAAATAAAAACGTGATTCTTTTTTTTTGAAGTGCTTGAAATGAAATGTTGACTGAAAAAAAATCAAACACATACTATTGTTATAAATAGTAGTAATACAACTTACTATTGCGATTTGTATTCGCAACGCTTTGAATACAATTCTTGCAATATTTTTCTGTTCTTTAACGCCACGTTTGTAATTTACGAATATAAACCCAGAAACTATTAAGCAGTTATATTTAATAATTATTTATGGAGATAAAAGAATAAAATCTATTCTCTATACATAAGAAGCCAAACCAAATTGTTTTATGTTTTTATTTATGAAATGTAATAGACCAAACTTATTTTAAATAATTCCTATCCTGTAATTGCCATTATTTTCGTGATCATTCATTATTTTACCGATTTTATTGTATTCCCGTAACTAACTAAAAGGGAACAAAATTGAGCATATTTTGTTACTGCAGGTTTCCAATAGCAAATTTCTGGATGGAATATTTTTAAATTCTTTGTTACGGATTTCAAGTTAGTAGAATAAACTAAATCGAAAAATAAATTTGTTATCAGAATTTATACATTATAAGAAAAAAATATTCGATTCCAATGAGAATATTCGTATGACACAATTTGTAGGTCAATTGTATATTATCTTGTGCAATGATGTAATAATTGTGATTAGCTATTTGTTCTAAAACAACTTTTTTTTCTTTTTTAGGTAAGTCATGTTCCTGTTGTTGTCTTTCTCTTTTACCGTAAGGCATTTTTCCCTTGACTACATCCACCAAATATTCGATGTTGTTTCGGTAAGACAAAAAAAAAACCCCAGTTCTTAATTTTTATTTTTTTTTATTTTAAAGTGAAAAAACAGTTATACTAGGTTAAATACTTGAATATTTCATTTTTCATTTCATAAAATTGTGAATAAAGCGTGTGTATTTATATCGATAGACAAATGCATTTTTTCTAAATTTTGCTCCATTATTCAAGATGATAATATTTATTTTTTAATAAAATTCTTTTTAAAAAAATATTACTGCTCGAGAAATAAGTTCATGAACTTTTCAGTATGAAGCAATTTCTATAACCCCTATACAATTTAAGGCGGACAATTTTCAAAATTGAACAACAAAGAAATCTGGTAATTCTTTTCTTACATAAAACGCACATGCGTTTCTTAAAAAAATCCTTTAGTTATTTATCTGAAGTCAAAGGTCCCGAGTAATTCTAGGTTAATACCATTTATTTCCTTTTTCGTTTTTAAAATTTGCAACTTGATAATGGGGCATTAAGAAAAACTATTGATTTCCTTTTTTATTTTTGAAATGTCATTCTCAATAATTACTAATTCAACAAGATACTACTTTTTATTTTAAAGTGTCCTTCCTTGTAATTTTAAACGCATTCATTTCTTAAAAGCCTTAATCAATTATCTTTTTTCATTTTTTTTGAAAAATGTGATAATGGAATAATTTTGTTTCGACCCGTTTCTTGTGCATTCTAATTTTACATGAGATTCAAAGTGACAGTCAATTTGACTTTTAAGAGGTTAGAAAAAGTCGTTTGCGTTCGAAATCGAATATTTTAAACAGTCACCACGATGGCGAAAAAACTGAATTTTGTTGTGTATTTAGATGACCTTTTTTATGTTTTTTTTATTTTCTGTGTGAAAAAATATCGTCTGCCATCGTTTTTCTCCACTCATTCAATCTGGGATTTAAGGGAGAATCCAGGAGAGTTTTTTTCTTAACTTGGATTCCTGTTCTACCTCTTAAAATAGGAGTGAATACTTTTTAAAAATGTTTGACAATAGTTGTCATAAAGAGTTTCAATAATTTTAAAATTTTTGATTGCAAAAGAAAAGAAAATGAAAGTGTTGCCATTTTTACTACTTGAGTATCATATTAATTTCACATTTGTTTTTGCTTAGTTTTCATTTATACAAAAGTAGTACAAAGGAATTTTTTGCATTTTGAGCTTTCGATAACATTTGTCGTTACTTATGAGAAAAAAAGGGTTATAACTAAACCTGTCGCAATTTTTTATTAGATACAAAAACAAGTGTATTTATGCAGGATGCACCAAAAATTTCAACAATGTTGTTCTGCCATTGTGAATTTGTATTCTATTAAGCCTCTTTTTATACTTTATCTGGTGTACCCTTTTCTTTTACTTAATTCACTGACAATTCACATAGTTCACCCTTTGCTTTGAGACTCCATATTTGATTGTAAAAATGACTTGATTCTCTATGCCTGACGTACCCTTAAATTTTATTAACGACTTTTTGGTATACTCTGTATATAAATGTTTGCTTAAATGAAGGTTAAATTGCTTGCTCTAGAACAGCGGTTCCCAACTTTTTAACCTCGCGTACCCCTTGATTATTCTTTTTGTTTTCATGTACCCCCAACTACGATATGCAACTCCGCCTCCCCACCACCACCACCTGCCTATGCAAAGAAGTTTTTATCAATTATCTTAAGGTTAAGTCAGCTTAAAAGTGAAATGATTCGAATTAATGACACTTGTAGAACTTATTTTTGATTTTACAATTTATTCCATTTTTGCAGTAATATTAGTTTAACGCCAAAGCAAATGAGGTTGAAATCCACAAGTTGGAACAGACGCTTATTAAAACGGCGCCAGCACGCCAAGTCGCCAAAGCAAGATGGATGCTAACGGTAAACAAACGTGCACCGGTCACAGTTAAAAGTTAATCGTTTAAAGTTTAATCTTTTTTCGAGCCCATTGCGTTTGTGGTTTGTCGTCGCACTATCTCTCCTTTTAAATGTAGAATTTCACCAGAACTACTAGCTTTCCTAGACCATTGAATGTACGGAATCTATTACTTTTAATTATTCTAACGAAACAGGAAAAATTGCGCTCGCGATGCCTGCGGCATCTGAAGTGGGCACCGGCCAAATTTTTTTAACTTAAAAAAAAAATCAGCGGCTTCGCTTTCAGCCTAATAGCTTCGCTAGCTTAGTGAATGTACGGAATCAGCTTCTTTTAATTACTCTAATGAAGCAGCAGAATATTTGTCTTCAGTAGCTTTGCTACTAAGAGCAAATATTCCTCAAAACAAGTATTAGTAAAAAATTCAAACTTAACTCAGTTCTAATATTTGCACTTGGGAGGAAACGCTCTAAATATATGAAAAAGAAAAATGAACAATGCGACGCATCAAGGAAACCATCAAGCAGGTGAAGACAGCATTTCAAACGATGAATTCCAAAATATGACCTAGCAACTTCAAAAATTCCATGCAAACGATTTTTATTATAAGGCAAAGAATAAATCTCTCAATTATATGATCGGAAAAATATATAATCGCTAAATAAACCTAAGTTCTATTTGTCGTTTTTTACTAATTAAAATAATCCTAATTAACATATATTTTACTAGCAGTACGCGCACGGCGTTGCCCGTGGAATCAGGACTTTAACAAAATGAAAAAAAAAGAACCGCCCACAATGACATGAAAAAGTTTTGAAAACAAAATCAAAATAAAAGATACACATTTTTTGATTTTCCTGCTTATTTTTTTTCACGCTACAGTACAGAGTACGTTAATCCAAAACAATATTACAAAATTGGAACGTGAAAATGATTATTATACAGCAAGCAAAATATAAATAAAATCCGAAAATAATAATCGAAGTAATTCATTCGGGTGAAGGTCATGACGTATCCTTCGCGTCCGCCAATCAAAATTGGCATCAACGTTCCGAAGAAGTGCCGCTTTTGGAACTCGATCGAGAAAAATAACTCGCAACGGCCCAGAAAAAAATTAATTAAAAAAAAACGATAAGAGATATTTTAACCATTCTTGTTTTAAATCCGACAGAACCGTTCTAGTTATAAGCTAAAAAAAAATTGAAAATAATAGTGTTATTAGAAAGTCGGATGCAGCAAATTTAAAAACAAAACTAACATTTAGATAGCAAAACTGAATATCTTTTAAAAAATTCTCAAAATTCAGTTAATTAAGTTAGAAATTCAAAACTAACTTCATTGGAACGGAAATCGCGTGCTCTTTCCGATGGTGTATCTATTTTTGTCATACAATTATTCGAAACCAATCTATTGAGAAATCAGTGCGAAAAATCAACCAAAACAACACAAAACATTAAATAAAAAAAATTCTAGATTAAAATTTAAAATTTCGGCTTCGAGGTGCATTCAGTCACCATTACGACTACCTGTGTGCCAAATTTCATGGCTGTAAGTGCGATAGATTCGTCTGGACATCGCAGACAAACACACACACACACGCACGCACACAAACATTGCCTTTTATAAATATTAGAGATTATTTAATTAAATATTTTAAGTTATTTAAAAATCCTCGTAGAATGTAAACAACTCAAATACGCGAATCGCTTGCCATGACGTAAGCGATCTAGCCCATGGGTTGCCAGTGGAACTAATCCGCTTGATTCCTCAGGTAACCATATTGGCGACGAAATCGCGTGTGTTCCAACTTGTAGATACCAACCGCAAATGAAACCAGTATTGTAATTATTTTGTTTTAACTTATAAGAATAGCTAA
The DNA here is from genome assembly GCA_013235015.1 of Araneus ventricosus. Lineage (NCBI taxonomy): Eukaryota > Metazoa > Arthropoda > Arachnida > Araneae > Araneidae > Araneus > Araneus ventricosus. The sequence continues at coordinate 568,181 of BGPR01000282.1, forward strand.
AAATTTCATTTCGTAATAATCATCTATTCAAGTGGTGTAGTTATTAAATAGCAAGTATTCACTTCCAGGAACAAAATTCTCTCATTTTTTTAATCCCTTATGTTTTCTTGTTTCCGCCATTAACAACTGTGAATTTGCGTATCCCCAAATCCTTAGCATACTCCCAAGGGCACATGTTCAACAGGTTGGGAATCTCTGATCTAAACAGCTATTGAAAACAAAAATCATTTTTCTTAGATTTTTGTTGCTTAGTGCTTAGCTTTTCATTAAAATTACTTAATTAAAACATATGGTTGACAATGTATGGGTTATGCTCCAAGTAAGGATTATGGCTTTAGGAACTTTGTGAGGCTTTTGCGGTAGGCCTGATATATTTCAATATAAAATACAATAAACTGTATTTCACAAATATTGTATATAATGTTTTGATCCACGTATCTTTCATTTTATTATTTCATTAATCATAAATATACGTGACTGAAGATTTGAGATTTTCTCATCATCAGTACAGTGGCGGCTTTTCACACAGGCCCAGAGGTGATCGCCTCGTACCTCGATATCCTAGGGGCCTCAAAATCTATTCGATGTACATCACAGTACTAATTTACGACAGTCGGTATCGAGAGGGGCCTAAAACAATTTTGCGCCTCATATTGCCAAACATTTGTCACTGCATAAGTAATGAATTCATAAACAGTTATGAATTTGGAAGGAGATTGAAAGGGTAAAACTTAAGTTTAAGGTACGCAGCCGTTCCTCCCCACTTTGGATTGCCACTTTTGTCGGCAAAAGCAACACCTTTTGGCGATGTGAGAACATTTGTTTTGGGTGCGCAGTGACCTTTTTATTGGTCTCTTGTGCACGCGATGCCTGCGACATTTGAAAAGTAGAAATTCCGCAAGCGATGCCTGTGGCATCTCAAGTGGGTTCCGGGCAAATTTTTTAAACTTGAAAAACATCAGCGGCTTCGCTTTCAGCAAAGCTGGAACCTAGTATCTTCGCTTTTTCATTGAATTATAGGAATCTACGTTTTTATAAAAGTCCAAAGTAAGTTCTTTCCTCAAAACGTTCCTTCGTAAAAGTGTAAACAGTAGAGAAGAGCACGCCAGTCTAAACAAATCCAAAAATGTCTTTAACAGGAGCGATGTGCACGTCAGTCGAAACAAATCCACGATCGAAACTGTCAAAAATCAAACCGTAGATTTCCAAACGAAGTATTATTCAAATTCGATTAAATCGAGCATTTAAATCGAAGATAGCACAGAGCAGACTAATTAAAACGAGGCGCCGATACACGAATATAAACGTCGCCGCTCAGCCAAAACAAATGTTCTAACATCGCTAAACCGTCTTCCTCTTATTGGCAATGAATTGGTGATCCAAAGTGGGGAGAAACGGCTGTCTACTCTACGATTAACCATTTAAAGTTTTTAAAAGATAAGATGAGATATTCGTAATTTTCAAATGTTAAATGTGATAAATTTTCTGTATTTAACCTTTTTTGCTCAACATAAAAGCCAATTTTGCGTATTTTGTTATAAATGGAAAGTTGATTCATATTTATCTAGCGTTGATGTGTATTTTGAGATGATAAAAAGGTTTATTTAAATAGAAGCATACTATCCTCCAAATTGTTATTTGTAAATAATAAGAAACTCATAAAAAATTCAGTATTTTCGAGTAACATTGTAATTTACTTATATATTTAATTACAAATATTCGAGACTGAAGAAATGGTTCGTGATCAAATAAAGATTGTGATCAACACCTGTGACATACTTCAAACAATATGCCATCATTTCAACAATCTCATTTGTACAAAATATGATATTTCAACGAATATCCTGTCAGCAAAAACTAAATGCCTATGAATAATAGATTATCAAAAATCATTCTTTAGAATAACAGTTATTTGTAAGTTATTCGGAAATCGCCGAAATATCTTATTCGAGATCGAATGAATAATATGGTAAAATAATCTTGTACAACAAAGCGGATTAAAATGAAAATGGACTATTATCAAAATAGCATTCTTATTTTTTAGTCTAAATGGGTAATTCCAAGTGCTATTTCCTCCTTTGTTCTCATAAATTGAATTACTGACAGAAAATAACAATAACTGAAATAAATTACAAAAGTATGGTAAACATGAATAATTTTAGGAAGTATTAAGTCTGCATATATTTTAGATCGACTGATTTACTTCAAACGCACTGACGTTCTAGACACATGAGTGAAGCATTTTGCGAATTGTCTGTCTCCTTTGGTTTTAAAACGTTTATCGACGAAACTTTTATTTTAAATTATTAATTTTGTTCTTAATTTTTTTTCCAATGTGAAGTCGGAGAGGATAGATGCGCACATTGGAGTTCTACTTAGAAATGGAGTGACACAAAATAACAATA
>BGPR01000282.1:571071-595022 GCA_013235015.1 Araneus ventricosus
CAGGTTATCGCACAATGCTGTACAATATCGAACAATATTATATAACGTGTTGCACGATATTGTACAATATTGCTCGATATTATATAATATTGCAAGGTATTGTTCAAAAAATATTGCGAATATTTTCCAATATCGTACAATATTGTACGATATCTGTAACCAACTGGGGATTGTTTCGATTCCTGAGCTTGTTTCAAATTTTCAAGTAATCTTTAATAATTTGTAGAAGTAGTTATATTATTTGATAAATAAAGAAGATTTAAGCATTGCAGGGTTCTTATTACCTCAAATGAGCAGGATATTCACTGCAGAATATTTTATGATCAATCAGAATCTATAATCAAAATCACTTTAAAACAAATAACTCAATATTTAATCGTCATGACTTTGCTTCAGAAAGATATATTAATATGATATCTGAAATTTTTTCATTTATATAGCTTGGAAGAAATGTGGTGAAAAAGTACGACTATATATACAAATCTGGTATTATCGCAATTCTATTGAAGAATTCTATTGCAATCATTGAGATTTGTTCTAGCAGACATTCAGTATTCGAAGAATACTGAAGAAAAGAAAGAATTCGCTTTTTTCAAGCTACTATGTTCCGTGTATTGGAAACATAAAGTGTGCTTGCTAAGTCATAGAAAACATGTTTTAAAAAAGCCATTTAGAACCGCGTACTGAAGGATTAATATATCTTCATACTGAACGAATACTGTTTAAGTTAGAAGAATAAATTTTGGAACATAATAAGTTACTCCTATATATTATTTTTATATTATGATTATTATTTGAAAAAACAAACAAAACACAAATATAAGTATTAACTTTTGTTTCTGTTACATCCTATTATTTTTTAGCGTAACAAAACTGGACCTAAATCTCATCATTAAATATTTATTAAATGTTTCTTAAGAAAACTATTAATTTTTGAGTAGGTGCATGGCCTCAAACTTTCTCAAGAAAATAACATTCCCGTAAATAATTTAATGTCTACTAAATAATATAAATAATATAATATATATATAAGATCAGGCTTTAAAATGGTGAAATGCAGTCCATTTTGATCATGGAAGACACAGTATTTGCTTAAATATTCTTTTATTGAGGCATCAGGCGTTATTTCTTCATAGGTAAAGTACTTAATTTTTACGTAGCTCCATGATCAGTATTCAGAAGTTTACGCCCGAGCGGCGCGTTGTTGTTGAAAGCTTACATGCTGGCGTGAAAAAGGCAGAAATGAATGCGCAGAACGCTTAAGTACCCAGAAGAGGGAATTTCCCCTTTAGAACTCGTGACTTGAAAAGAAAGTTATAGTGCGTTTATTATGACGAAAGTAGAGGTATTTAAAATGAGGTGTCGTTAAGATTATTTAGGAAAGTTAAAAAATTAAAATATCGCATATATATACAAAGAAATTTGTTTAAGTAAAAATATTCCGTCCTTGTATAAAGTCATTCTCTGATGTGAAAAGGCAATGTTTTCTTTATGTAATGTTAGAATTCTCACTAAAGCATCCATTTTTATTAATCTCATTATTCGCACGTTATAGGAAACGAAGTTTCCATAAAATTATTCTTTAACTTATTTAATAAATTAAATAGTACACTCTTCTCTCCTACTATTTTTATGTTGAAACTTCATTCTCTAAAATACAACTCAATATACATCATGAACATCTTGCACAATTTATTCGCTGAATATATTTATCTCATTCATTACCTGAAGTATATAGCACAATCGATGCCAAAAGCTTCAATCCCCAAAAAACAAGTTGCATCGTAAATGAAGACACCCCTCGTTGTTCTCACTCGTGCAAAGTTTATCGCACTGGAAGACGTTTGCAGATGATAAATCTCTCAATTCATCTATAAGGAACGATATTGGAGAAGACGCTGTCTTTTCATCTTCTGAAAACTTCCAACCCTTTTTCTTTGTCTGCCGTGTTTACACCCAGAAAAATTCTTAATTTCCATAAAAGCATCTTTTGTTCCCGAGTCGCTTTGCTGATTGAAATCTTCCCTGGGAATATTCGAATAGGAACGTTCGAAATTAATCATTCGAACACCTGCTGAGAGCGGAACGAGTTTCTTCTAGAAACAGATTTCTTTTGTGTGCTGGAGAGAAGATATTTTTTCGTTGGGAAAATCGAAGGAAATTTTAAATTAGAAATCCACCTTTGCCCATTAAAAGGAAAGGCGAATTTAACTTGGGATTTGTTTCTATGGCTACTTTAAATCTTTGGGGTGAGTTTGTTGGAAATTAATAATGCCTGAAGCTATTGATCATAGTGTTGTGATTCAATATTTCTCAACACATCATTACATTAATTTGATGTTCTCTGCAGGGGGTTAAAAAGGGTTTTACAAAATTAGAGGGATGATTGTACACATCAAGACGAATGAAAAATGCAAGGGAATATGGTCGCAAATTACAATGCGTGGGTGAAAATAACAAAAGTGCATTTGAAAGTGTCAATTAAAAAACATTAAAAGAGAAAAACTAGAAAAAATATAGGCTTTGGATAATTTTAAAAATATTTTAAAAGATAACGGTTATCCAAATAATTTCTTTAATGGTAATAGCTTATTTAAAAAAGTTTGAAAAGCTTTTATTCTTCTGGTAATTGGTTCGATTTTTTCTACATAGATGGAGCTAGGTGTGCTAGCTTCCAATATTTTTTCTACCTTTGTTCTCGTGTATTTTTAGCTGGCGTCTTTCTTGCTACTATCTCGGCTGAGGGTGAATTTTTTTACATTCTCTGGTACCTATTGGATTTGTTATAAAGGTTTTTATTATGCTTGTTCTTTTTTAAAGGGATTATTTCTTATATTTCAGTTAATGGACAAATTCAGGCCACAGGTGGTATAATCTTGACTTTGTAAGTCTTAACCTCGATAGAAAATGTGTCCATATTAGAACTCGGTGGCGGGTGGCTCTTTGAAAAAGTTCGCCATTCGGGTTTTTTTCCATTTTTTCCATTTTGATTGTATTTTCTTATATTTTCTAATTTTTTCTTTTATGTGTTTTAACTATTTTAATTATTAGAGAATTTTGTTGTTTAGTTCTATAGTGATTGGTTGGTTAGTTGTAGTAAAATTTAGTTGATGCAATCACTGGATGCTGCTGCGTTTGGCGCGCAAAAAGGTGTATTGTTGTAATTATTGTTTATTTCTCCTGTTTCTTATTTATACATATTACAAGTATATTAGAAGTTATGCTGCGCCTATTCTATCCAATAAAGGTTTTCTGTATTGATTCCTTTCCCGTCACACATCCCGAGACGCATTTTCGCGGTTTTCACCCTTTCGCCTCATTTACGATCCCATGATGCATTTTATGGAGATACCGTTTTGATGTGTACTACCACCCTTCTAATTTTATCAAAACCCTTTTTGAACACCCTGTGTATTTCAAAAAAAGTTTAATGCGCGTAGAAATTACCAACGACTTCAAAAATTAAAGCCCAGCAATATTTGATCGAGTAGTTAACATTTTGCTATTACTTTTCGCGGCATATATTGATGCCAAGTAGTTTAGGTATCGAAATTGAATTAAGCTAAAGACGTGTAGGAAAATTACAGACATTCTTAAACAAAATTCTAGAATGGTTTTACTTATTGAAATAAAATGATAAAATTATGTTAAGAATATTTAAAATTCTCTAAGTTATGAAAAATGAAGTCGAGAATTTATTGAAAACTACAATATTGATTGGATCATATTTAATCGCATAGACTGACGATGATTAAAACATGATCATTATTTGTTTTAAAAAATAATTACCTTCCTTTTAAGTAAATAAAATAAGAAATTATGATCGCTTAGTGTCATTTTATTATCACCGTTATTAAACTAATATATTGTTGCAAAATAATCTTGTGAACTCCAATAGATCATCCTTTGTGAAGTATCATTCATTAGAAACATACAAAGCTTCTAATCTCCTCACCCGCCTCAAAAAAAGAGATAAAAAGAAATTGTGTAATATACTCCATGACAGTACACTTTAGAGATGACTTTATTTATGGATAAGCATTCTATTTTATGGCGCCATGGGACTTGTGTTTTCTTTAATAATTCCTCCTTTTAAAAGAAAGTTAGCGTGGGTTTGTTATCACGTGAAAACTTTTTTTCTCTTTTATCTCAACTATGGGCATAGGGTAAGTTTTTATATATGAAAGCTAATTTTAATTTAGTCAGATGGCTGATAATTTTAATCAATCTTATTAATGTTTTGTTGTTTTGTTATTTTTTTCCTCTTTCCTTTTAAAATATGCTTTTTGGTGTACAGATATTCTTTGTCCTTTGTTTGGGAAATTTCTGGCCAAGAGAAGCTATGTTTGGCGTAATGCTATCTTGTTACAGAAAAATTTCCCAATTAATATTTTCAATCCATTTCGAATAAAGTTCTTAGCCCTTGAAAAAATGGACTAGAATGGATTCCTTGTTTGCTTTTGGTTTTATTCGATTACCTCTGAGTTTGTTTTGTTTTTTGGCTTTCTTTGTATTAATCTTTATTTCTATTGTTCTCTGTTTTTTGTTTTGCTGCTGCAATTGCGCGCTACTTAAACATTATATACATTTTATTTCATTTTATTTTCTAAATTTTATTCTATAAATTTTATTGTTCAAATAAAAAAAATTGTTCTTGTTTAAAGCTTAAGTTGAGATTCTATTTTGAATTTATTCTAATTTTTCTAGTTGATTGTTTTTAAGCTTTATTTTTTAGGTATGCAATCCATCTCTAAACTGTAAATAAGTAGCATTTCATCAATATTTCTCAGTAACCAAGACTGTTTCTGTACAGGGTGATCATAAATTATTAGACCCATTTCAAAAATTAATATCGTTACAATTACGTTTTCTAAAAATGAGAGAGCGCTTTATAACGCGTTTTTTCATATACGTAATGCGCCGTTACATTCGTCTTCGTTAGGGGTTCCCAACCTTTATTCTCTCGTGTACCCCTTGATTAGCATTTATATTTTCGTGTACCCCAACTGTAATCTTCCTCCTCTCCAATCAGTCGTCTATGTAATGAAGATGTATTATCAATGTAATGTAACGTCTATGTCATTATGAATAATGTTAAGGGCTTAGGCAAGCTTAAGAGTCAAATGACTCGAATTAATAACATTTGGGGGAATTATTTTTGATTTTATATTTTATCCTATTTTTACAATAGAGGTACTTCACCCTTATGTTAATTCCTTATGTATTCTTGTGTGCACCATTACAGACTCTGAGTTCGCTTACCCCCAACTGTTCGTTCGCGTACTCCTAGGGGTACGCGTACCACATGTTGGGAACCTCTGGTCTAGCTGGTTGTAAATTATTGAACATCTCCCATTTTTGAGAGCCATTATCTGCAAAACTATTAACGCTAGAAGAAATATAAAAACATGCATTTGTAGGGAATTATACGCTCTTTAACTCTATCGATACGGGACCGTCCCATACGTCCCTTCAAGCAAAAGACGACAGCCGTCCGAAGGTCACTCTGAAATTTCCACCCCCTTTCGTTAAGTGTGATTCATTTCACACCCGCGACGCATGCTTTCCTCGTTAGAGTGACTCTCCCAGATGTGTTTGGGAAAAAGGGGAGTTTTCTTACAATTCGGACAATGCCTGCTGTCATTGGGGTTTTCGAGGGGAAAAGTGAAGTTTCCTTATCTTTGATAGAAGAAGCTCGGACGTTCCCGTATTTTGAGGTCCCTTTATTTCAATGGCCTTAGGAATCAGAGTGTTAATTTGTTAAATCAATTGTAATTCGAAAACTGAATAGTTTTCGAGATATTCAAGGTAAATTAAAAAAGGAATCCAGAACAGGCGCATCGACTTCTGCTGATCGGTAGGGACTGCGCATGGAAATCTCTCGATGTAGCAAATTTTGAACGCCTTAATGGTACGCCACCTTTAAAAAAATTTTTATTTGCCCTTTCATTTAAAAAACGCTCTGTTGTAATATTATTAGGTTTTTTTCATTAATTTTTGAAACGGGTCCAATAATTTATGACCTCCTTGTATTTCATTGTTTCAGCTTTGTTGGGGATGAATTATTCACCGTGGTATTACTTAACGAAGAAAAATATAAACTTGTTCTAATTCAAGAAACCCAACTGCGCAATCAGCTGGCGGGATTTATTTGTGTTGAAACTTCTTCTGCACAATGTACTGACTTCATTTTCTAAAATAGAACTCGGTACATTGTGTGCATCTTTCCAAGAAAATTTATTCGAAATTGTATCGAGTTTATGCCTTAATTTCCTATGATGCATCTATAGGTTCGAAAGACAAACTTCTCTCTCCACTTATAAAACAATAGCAGATATTCTAAATTAAGAACCCTTCTTGCATTCATGCGCGCAATATTTATCGCAGTAGAAGGCTCTTGCAGACGATAAATCTCCCGATTCACCAAAAGATGCGACGTGAAAACAGTTTGCTGTCATCTTTTAAGAACTTCTTCCTTTGCCTTTTCTCTGACAATCCTGTTTACTTCCAGAGGAATTCTTAATTTCCACGAAAACATCCTTTGTTCCCCAGTCTGTCTGCTGATTGAAATCTCCCCCGGGAATATTGGAATAGGAACGTTCGAAATTAATCAGTCGGACACCTGCTGAACGCGGAACGAGTTTCTTCTTGCAGCAGATTTCTTTCATGCGCTGGAGGAAAAACAGATCCTCTTCGTTTGGGGAATCCAAGCGAATTTTAAATTAGAAATCTTCCGTAACCTATTTAGGGGAAAGCGGAATTTAATTTCGGATTTGTTTTCGGTGGCTAATTTTAATCTCCTGGAGCTCTTTCGGATGATGAGTTTGGCAGGTTCTAAAAGTAAGCTGAAAAGAATTGATCAGAATCTTGTAATTGAACTTTTAGTAATCCAACTCGTCAACAGTCTGCCATTCAAAAAACGTTTATACATAGAGCAAATACAGTAGAGTCTCGATAATTCGAGTCTCAGTTGTTCGAGTTTTCCATAAATCCGAGTTAGTGAAAAAATTCAGTTTAGCTCCCAAATAATGACCAACACATACACGACACGTGAAAGAATTACTACATCTGGTTTTTATTGTTTTTAGACGGGTCATATGTCCACTGCGCACCCCCAAGCCACCTGCAGAAATACCCCCTCCCAAAGAAAACGCGATATATGTAAGATCGATATAGAGGAGCAATGTTTTTAAGCAAAAAAAACCAATTGACAATTATTTTAAGATATAACTAGCCTGTTGCTATCAGCAGTAATGTAATAATTTGTAAGTACATTTTTCATTTAAATATACTACACTGAAATTTAAAAATTGCTTTTATTTCCATTTATTTATTTATTTATTAAATTTTATGATTTCGATAATTCGAGTTTTCGATAGTTCGAGGTAGGCCCAGTCCCTTCCATTTCGAATTATCGAGATTTTGCTGTAGTATTAAATACAGTAATAATCACAATCATCAATTCAAAACCTAATCAAAAATGTCATAAATAATTAAAACCAAAAATACTATTAGAAATTAACTCAGTAGATATAAATTACATAGATTCTAATGAAATAAAGCTACCCTATCTAGAAATAATCACGCATAGTCATCAGTTTGATAAAAATTATTTCACTTTCAATTATAATATCACTAAAAAGAGATGAAAAAGATTATCTAATATGGAAACCCAACAATTATAAAGATTGCAGGATTGGTGACCTACACAACGTGTTAACCTATGTTCATGGTAGCAACCTTCTACGAAGCCAAATTGCTGGATGAAAAGAAAGGAAGTGTTTCCCAAATTATTTCAAGATAAGAGAATAAATGGAGAAATTACTATTAAATATATACTTTATTAATTATATACTTCTAAAGTTTTCATTTATTTTAAAATTTAAACTCAAGTAAAGCTATATAGCTTTATTAATACTTGTATATTATTTTCATTTTATATTGATGCTAAAATAATTCAACTATGTCGGAAGCGAACGTTGCTAAATTTATGCAAAAAAAATTTGTGTAAAAAAGTATATCACGAAAATTTCTTGTTTATTATTATCCAATTCATTATCCTGAGTCAAGAACCAAAATCTTCTTTCCAAAAAAATAAGCTGCATCTTAAATGTGGACTCCTTTCACTGTTCTGAAGACTATGAAGTTTAGAGCACTGGAAGATACTTGCAGACGATACATATCCCAATTTACCTAAAAGGAACGTTATTAAGAGATGACACTACCCTCTCATCTTCTGAGAACTACTTCCATCATGTTTTTATCTTCCTCCTCTGTGTTTATATTAAGAAGAATTCTTAACTTCCACGAAAATATCTTTTGCTCCCCAGTCTGCTGATTGAAATCTCCCGCGAGAATATTGGAACAGGAGCGAGCGTTCGAAATTAGCCAGTCGAACACCTGCGAAGCGCGGAACGAGTTTCTTCATGCAGCAGATTTCTTTTCTGCGTTTGACGGAAAATATCTCTTTCGTTGGGGGAATCAGAGTATAATTTAAATTAGAAATCAGCCTTTACCTGTTTAGGGGAAAGCCAATTTAATTTGGGACTTGTTTTCGCTTGCTAATTTTAATCTCCTGGCATTGTTGATTGTAGTGAGTTGCTAACGTTACAGAAAATAGCTTAATAATAATATTCTACTTGAGCTCTTCTTAATCCAAAAGCCCTATAGCTTAATATTCTGGGAAATGCTAAACAAACACTTCGATTTAGCAGACATTTTGAACGATTTCACAAACAAAAACCCTTCAGTGTTTCGCAAAGTTATTAATATATTATTGCTAATTTTGACGGTATGTCGTTGTTGAAAAATTCAGCAATTAAATATTATTGAAGATATACAGTGTGCCCGCTAAAGTCCGTTGTCACCCCAATAATTTCTCAACGGCAAGAGCTATAGTCATAAAAGTGGGGTCTAGGTATAGTAAAGTTGCCATTCGCTAAGCAATAAAACCGTTTACAGCGCCATCTGGCGGCAAAAGTCGGAGCTAGCGTTCGTATCTCAAAAACGGTACGATATACGGGAAAAAAGTCAATTACAAAGTTGTTCAGCATCATCGATTTAGAAAGAGAAGACGCCTTCCTTACAGTAATGTTAAAAATAGAAGGCGTTAAATGCATATTTGTTTGGTTCGCAACTCCCAAAATTGTAACGCGACATAACGCGGAAGAAAAGAGAAAAGGAAGAACGTAATATCCGATTTTCTAGAGGATTTGCTGTTGAGTGTCCTCCGGAATGTATGGTTCCAACACGACGGCGCCTCTCCACACAAGGTATCAAGTGTCCAACAGTACATTCGGGACACATTCCAGCAACAAGTCATCGGGTATGGTGGTTGCGTAGAATGGCCTCCACATTCACCTGACCTGAACCCATTGGACTTTTTTCTGTGGGGATGCATCAAACAGCGAGTGTATGCAACCCCTCCACCAACATTGCAGGAACTTCGAAACCGTATTACGGATGCTTGTGCCAGCGTGTCACCTGCCATGTTGTACATTGGGCAGCTGGAAGTGCAGTCCCGTGTCCAGATGTGTATTGTTGCTGAAGGACACCATTTTGAGCATGACAGATAGATGAGCCTCATTTCCGGCAAGTGCAGTTTTGTTCAACGCGATCAAACAAATGTGCGTTTTGTGCTTCTCATTTGTATCACTGTATGTAAAAGTAAAAAATTAAACAATTACATCAGTATTTGTAAAATATTTCTACTGATAAAAGTGAAAGTTTGTGTTGGTATATAAAAAGCTTAACATGTAGAAAATCAAACTACTTTCTTATTTGAGAAGTAAAAATTAATTTTAACTTTTTAACTATATACATCAACATTCGTTAAATAATGTTACAAAATCGTTTAAAACATTCATTTATCATTTACATATTTGATCCTACATACTACTTGACACTATTTGAGGTCCTAACATACAGTTTGAAAAGTCCTGACAAAACACAAGGAAAACACGCAAATTCACGATTCACATATCGTAAAGTTTTGCGTAAGCAATGTGAAATACAACTTTAAAAAAATCAAAGGGAAGAATTATATGCTGAATCCACTTGATATTTCGAGAAACAACTTTGTTCCTTTTGTGTTTTGCTGAGAACTGCAAGCGAAAGAAATTTCTTAATATTGTTTTCTTTCGCATTACTTTGAAAAACATTGTTACAACAAAACTTCTGGGTAAACACATTCCACAAATGTAGATCAAAAGAATAGCCTGGAGGAAGAAAGAAACAATGTTACTTTTAAAAGCAATAAATAAGACTCAAAAGTTGGCCTAAATCCTTTTTTCGTTTACTTACTAAAATAGTGTTTAAACCCTTTTATTTATAAATGTATAGGGTTATTTCAAAACAATAGCATTTGTACTACTTTTTTTAGATTTTTCTGGAAGAGGCTTCTGATGAAAAGATTTTCGTTATCGAATTCATGCTTAGAGTTTGTTTTATGACTATTAATATTTCGAAATATGAAAGAAATTATAGGCAAATTTTAACTTATCTTTCAAAATTTATATTTCAATTTGTGTGTAATAATTTTTACTATCTAAACCAGGGGTTCCCAACCTTTTATCCTTCGCAAATCTCTTGATTATTCTTTTTGTTTTCGCGTGTTTCCCCCCCCACACACACACACACACAACCATCCGTCTATGGAAAGAAGTTTTAATCAATAATGTTAATTTAATAATGTTAATAATAACTTAAAAGTGAAATGACTCAAATTATTAACATTTGCAGAACTTATTTTTGATTTTGCATTTTATTCCATTTTTACAATAGTATTAGTTCGTCAAAATAAATGAAACCAGTATTGTTATCCTTTAGTTTCAATTTATAAGGATAACTAAAAATTACACTTCGTAATAACAAACAATTCAAGTTGAATAGTTATTAAATAATAAGTGTTCACTTGGTGAAATCAAATTCTGTAACATTTTTAATCCCTTTAGTTTCCGCCATTAACAACCTTGATTTCGCGTACCCCCAAATCCTTAACGTACTCCCAGGGGTACGCGTACAACAGGTTAGGAACCTCTGATCTAAACAGCTATTGAAAACAAAAATTATTTTTCTTAGATTTTTTTTGCGTAGTACTTAGCTTTTCATTAAAATTACTTAATTAAAACATCTGTGATGAACCTTGAGATTACGGTGCGCACCTGTTTCTCGCCAATTTTTCTTGGCGCAATTTCATTTGCCGTCGCCAAATACTGTTTTGGATGTGCAGTGTGCTTTTTATTGCTCTCTTGCGCATGCTTCACCTGAAAAGGAGAGATTGAGCACGCAATGCTTGCAGCATTTCAAGTGTGTACCGGGCAAATTTTTTAACTTCAAAAACATCAGCGGCTTCGCTTTCAGCATAGTAGAAAACTGGTAGCTACGCTTTTTCATTGAATGTTAGGAATCTAGGTTTTTTTTAAAAATTCCGAAAACGAGAATTTCCGCACTCAATGCCTGCGGCACTTCAAACGTTTTTTTTTAACTTAAAAAAACTTCAGCGGCTTCGCTTTCAGTATAGCGGAATGCTCGTAGCTTCTCTTATTCATTGAGAAACGAAACACACAAAATAACATACACAGTACTAAACCGATATTCAAACCGAAGAATTCCAAACGAAGTTTTATTCAAATTGGTAACAAAAATTGTATTTAAGATCAATTATACTGAATTTTTCTTGAATAAACTAAATACAATGAAAATTACGAGGATACTTGGAAGTGAATTTCAATTAAACTTTTGCGGATATATTTGTGATAATTCATGGCAGATTAACTAAATATCAAGCAAATTTGCTTTTGCCGACTGGGTACACTTTCGATTAACCGATGTTTCGGTTGATTGGTATTCGGGTAATCGATGCTCTACTGTGTTTTACAAACGGTATATATGAAATATTACTGATTTTTCAGATCTTACGGTGGTAAAAAAAATTGTATTTTTTATCAGTTATACTGAATTCTTCTTGGATAAACTAAATACAACGAAAATTACGCAGATACTTGAAAGTAAATTTCAATTATTCTTTTGCGGATATATTTGTGATAATTCAATTATTGAAGGTTTCGGACATGAAAAGTAGTATACGAAGATGAGAGTATAATTTCGCTTTTAGCAACTTATAAGTAAATAAATTTCAAATGGCCGCTTTGTTCCCAACAAAATTTGAAAATACTATCATTCGAGACGCTTGTATACATTTTCATGCTAAAATAAAGTTTATAATTTAGCTTTTACTCGAGTAAATTTATCTAGGGTTTGCAAAAAACGAAGCATGCAACAACAATGGCAGAATCAAATTACGAAAACAATTCACCATTGCCATTCGCAGCCAACATTTTTTAAAGCTTTACCAATAAACAGGTATACAGAAACAATATATTGACGTATCCATTGAAGTTTTTAGCTGATGCAAACCAAATAAACCTCCGTGTCTAGAAGTCGCAGCCGGTTGTTCGTACATATCCAAAGTCAATGGTCCGTTTTTCAGTTGTGTTTATTCCGTCACTATCGGAAATCGTTCAGGATACTATATCAAACGTTTTTACAATGAGAAACGATCGTTTCGACTTTCTAGTAAGCGCAGGTGCCAACTTCACGAATCAACAAAGAAAGGCGCCTATTCTACCACTAAGGTTTTATCTCGTATGGATTTTCAAAGCTTGTGCCGGTGAAATATATTATTACTGTCGTTTTTTTGTTCTTTCATAAATCATTATGTATTTTGGTTTGTAGTTGACATGCGAATCGGAGCATGTATTGAAAAATACCTTGTTATGTTTTTAAAGGAAATGCGCAATAAAAGGTTCTTAGCATATTGATGAATTTCTGGCACATTTTGGTTTTGCCATAGAATTACTTGCGTTTGGTGTATTAGTTTCTAGTAGAAATTTAAATTAAGTATTAAGTTTTTATTTTAGAGATAATTACTTCTTGTACATACATAAAATAATGCAGAAACAATTAAACATGTAATTAAGAAATCCTGTAAGATTGGAAGAGATTTTGAAGTATAAATGATATATTTTACTATAACGTTTTTATTTTTCCTTCTGGCTGATTCAATCACACTGTTAAATTAGGATAACCGTATTCTATCTATAGTAAAAGTTGAGATGAAGGATTCTTCAACAGATATATTTTAACATCAAGTTTTTTTGGATGGCATAATATTCGTACATTTCGTGATGCGTAAATCGCTACGCTCAGAATACAATGTTCCACTTCAAAATTTGTCATGTAGCAAATTCTTACGTAGTAGGTCCTCACTAAGCCATGTTTTCAGAATTTTAATTAGACTTTTATTCGAAAATTAAGCGAAGTCTTTCCTCAATAGCTGCTGACAATATTGCCGTACAAAACTATTTTAATCCGACTCTAAAATTCACAAAATAATTTTTTCAGTGATACGAATTTTATTTTGTGTACTTTTTAAATTTCAATAATTTTTTCCAAAATTAATTTTAAACGCAATTTGAAACAATGCTTTTTATTGTTGTAATGAAATTCAAACCAGTTTTATTCTTTAACTACAAAAATAAATATTCTCTTTAAAAATATTTAATACTAATCTTTTTCAATGCATTAACTCTGTACTGACAAGTTGAAAAAGGACAATCCTTGATATTTGTTACAAATCCGGATCACTTCCTCAGTACTGGATAGGGTTGGAAACCGGCATTATGTCAGTTATTCCGAGAAGTTGGTCTCTTTAGTTTTGTACTTTTTTGTATTCTCTTGAGAAAAACTCCTTGTGCACCAACACGCACAACACAAGGCTTGCAAAAGTAAGTAAAATACTCAAAAAAAGGGTTGAAGGAAGTTTAAAATTAAATGATACAAATGTAAATTCCAAACAGAAAAGGGGGGGGATAAGAAACAAATGTACAAAAATTGGTCACATCCATACGAACGCATGAATAGTATTAAGCAATGAAGTGAGTAAAACATGGGGAATAGATACCAAAACATATTCAAATTTAAAAGAATGGTATAAATGTAAAATGCCATTACACATCACACAAAAAAATATGAATAATAACGAAAAATGGAGTACAAGGTGAGAAAAAATGAATAAAACATTCAAAAATCATATAAAAAGCACACAATTACACAAAAAATCACACAACACATTAAAAGACACATATTTCGCACTGGTAGCAAACCAAATATATATGAAAAAAAATTGAATTCCAAATATTCAAAAGGAAAAAAACCTAAAAGTAATTAGAAATTAATTAATTAATTAATTAATTGTAAATGCCAGCATACATACACAAAATACAGGGTGTCCAACAAAGGACTCCCTCATTTTAAAATTAAATAACTCGGCAACGGAGATCGATAGAAGAACGAAACCAGTGATATGCTTAGTCTGAAAGCCGTAAAAATCTGATACAAAAGTTTCAAAATTAGTTATAAATGTTGCCGACAGGTGGCGCTGCAGGTTGTAATAGCTATTCAGAATCCGATAAGAAATCTATAAACTGTCCTTGGCAAGCACGAAAAATGCCTAATTTGAATCGATTGTGATGTGATTGCAACGATTACTTGCAAATGACAGTTTATAGCTTTCTTCTCGAAATCTGAACTGTGATTACAACGTACAGCGCCACCTGTCGGCAACATTTATAACTAATTTTGAAACTTTTGTATCAGATTTTTACGGCTTTCAGACTAAGCATATCACTGGTTTCGTTCTTCTATCGATCTCCGTTGCCGAGTTATTTAATTTTAAAATGAGGGAGTCCTTTGTTGGACACCCTATATATAGTCTATATAATGTGGGGGGAAATGTCGATAAATTCACAAAATGATGCGAAACAAGTTTTGTTCCGTATAAAAGTAGAGAAAAATGGAGACCATGCAAAATTGTTCTTCTTTAAGACTGTTGATGAGTAAACATCATGCGGGAATGAATTTAGAGTAAGAAAGTAGAAAGTGCTTGATATCCTGAATATCTCCACTAGAGTAGGAACACAAGTCTGTACGAGATAAATTGAAACGTTTTAGATTGGATTTAATGTGAGAAATTGAGAAATCCTAAAATTATTAACGAAATGATTAGCTTTAAAACGTCCATGAAAGGAGGGAAAAAATTCTTTGGTGGACTTCGCATTGTGAGAAATTTGATAAAAGCTATTCCATTCATTTTTTTAATTTTCTTGTTCTGAAAATCAAATTTCCCTAATTTTTTAAGAAGAAAAGTGTTGGTAATGCATGATTCATATTAATTTGTGCCAAATGATATTTATTTAAAGCAAAATTTTTATTTCAGTTTTTTAAATTTAAAAGTAAATGCTTTCAGTGTGGTTAAAAATAAAAAAAAATCAATTAGGATACGAAAATCTTACACTGCTGTATTTTTCTGTAAATATTCATTGCATTTAAATAATTGTTACACAGTTTGCTTTTATCTATTGCATAAATAAAGCAATTAATGCCTCCACATGAAATTTTTTTCTGAGATCCTGATGGGAATTACATGCTTTTATGCTTTCATTAAATAATAAGGAATAACAATAAATCCGCTCTTTCCCATACAATAAACTGGCGAATACAACACATTTTATTAGGAGAGAAACATTTATTAGGGCATACACAATCTTTCAGTCATTGTACCATATACACGTGACATGTATCGATGAAGCTCAGAAAACACAGAAAAAAAAGTTTTTTCAAAGATGGTAGCAAACCTGAATTCATTATGATTATATTTAAACAATGATGTTTTGTTGTTATTTTCTCTATCTTAGCTACTATTCTATGAAATTTTATAACAAAGACACGCAATAAATATTTTGCTTTTCTTCCATTTGTCGTAGCTTTATTCTAATTTAAATATGAAAGCTACAATTAACGTTTATTGTAAAGGTGAAGCAGAAAATTTACTTAGTAATATTCAATTTTAATTTAATTAATGCTTTCCGAAAGTCTAGTTATTATTTATAACTTCATTCTTTGTTAGAAAAATATTAAATCTTTCATTTTTTTTCAAAATGTTCTGAAGGCTCCTTGTTTGTATACTAATTATCAGATATATTTATTTCCCATTCGAAAATTCTCCATTTCTATACAGAATAAAATTTAAGAAGCAAAAAATAAATATTCGGAAGATCTGATTCGCCAAATAACAATAACTATTTTATTTGCTTTGTAAAGCAAACTGTGCTTCCAGTTGACTGGATATTGTATTGGGGAAATCTAATTGGTGTTTCTATATGGAATGTATGTTGTTTTATATTAGTTAAGGTTTATAATTTTATTTTACTCATTTGATTGAGCATTTGAATCTATAATGTTTGTATCCATTTATTTGAAATATCAGCCTTCGTTTCAAATTTTCTATGAAATAAGTGCTATCGTAATAGAAATATGCTTGATAGTCTTTAAAAATTGAAATCAGCTGGAGCCGAAACATAGAAAAAATTATAATCGGAAAAATTTAAATGCTCCAGGGGTTTCTATTTTTCATTTCTTCACTTAATTTTTCATGATAATCTCTTGAACAAATCTGATTATTATTTTGCAATTGTAATTCAAACTTTAACTTTCAGGAAATATTTTTATTCATGCGTAATAAATTTTCATCGAAATTTTGTTTTCCAAAACCAAAATTTATTTCTAACACTCTAAACGAAATCGAAACCTAAAATGAATGTGCAGACTTATTTTCGTGTATAGCAGAAATCTTTAATACAGATTTTATACAATTTCTGGAAAAATTAAGACGCATTTTAATTCTTTAAATCTGAATTTGAAAAGAATTAATTTAAAATATACTTCTTTTCATTTAATTTGACAGCACATATTTTAATGTTATTTTATTCACATATATAAACGCATATTTTGGAAATGAAATGCTGAAATGGAAATTCCGTTTTTTGCACATTTTATACTAAATCAAAGTTCACCTCCTCCCTTTTAAATAACGCTCTTGTATACATATAAAACAAACATTTACTTATAATGTTCATAAATGATCATACAAATGTGCTTAAGCTTTCTAAAGGTAGAGAGTCAATAATAAATGCAGCAGCAATGTAAAAATTTTGCGTTAACATTCTCTTTCGTGCATTTGTGTAATACGCGTGGTCTTAAATCTTACAAAATCTTTAAAACCCCTGCCTCTTTTCTGCGTCAAGATTTTTACATTTCTGAGACAATTAAAACAAAAATTTCTGAGAAATATATGTAATGATTTAAATTATTATTTTTTTAAACCCTCTCACATCGAGTGAGATGGTCTCGGGCGGTCTTAAAATTTCCGCTAACATCGATGAAGGCCAGTCTGGGGCGTCTGGCTTCTTTTCAGAGGAGGTGAGGTTCTGAGATAACTTAGTAGATAAGCGCTGTAGAGGGTCCAATTATCCTTGCCAACCACAGCCCATTTACGTGCGCCTAAAGGGAAGGTTATAACAGGGGTGGGATAAATGACCACCCAGATTGGGAGAGTCCAATTCATGTCTTATCAAAAAAGCCCGGTTTTAGAGGGGCTAGAAGAAAAATGTCACTTCTGGATTAAAGAGTTAAATTAAATCCTTTTTAACGGCACGTAATTTATAATTATAAACGAATGTCTCCTACTTCAATCTTAGATAACTGCACTTCTACTTTAATTTCCAGAGTAGCGAGATTTTTCGGGGAACTCCCTTTTCGAA
This sequence comes from Araneus ventricosus, assembly GCA_013235015.1. Classification (NCBI taxonomy): domain Eukaryota; kingdom Metazoa; phylum Arthropoda; class Arachnida; order Araneae; family Araneidae; genus Araneus; species Araneus ventricosus. Next base: position 588,732 of record BGPR01000282.1, read on the forward strand.
AATACTACTTAAGCACACCACGTTGTTGTAACGCTCTTTTTACTTTCTCGTGCACGAAGTATACAAAGAGAAAGTATTGTAATCGTCAAAAAATTCGAACTCGAGGTTTTGACGAATCTCCACGTACCTCCCTGAGTCCGAAAAACACAATTTGGAATTATGCCTGTGTGTCTGTCTGTCTGTGCGCCTGTATGTCTGTGCGTCTGTCTGTAAACACGATAACTCGAAAACTATTAGAGCTACGGGGATGAAATCGTCTTCGGTAAGTTTGAAAGTTTGTCTGTCCGCGGTCATGCGAACACTATAACTCAAAAACTTGAGTAGCTAGATGGATAAAATTTGGTACACAGTTTTATCGTCATGAATGTAGGTCCGTATCAAATTTTGGGCCAAATCCATCAAAGGGTTGACTGTCTGTCGGTCTGTATAATTAACGGATTCTTTTCGAAGGTAATCTCCACGCGCATGCGTACTGCAAGCAATCTTCTGTGCACGCGAAAGCTATGGAGCGAATTACGTCAGTTTGTCCTTGAGCCGGTAAGAGCGAAAAGTCGGTACGCATCTCTTTGAATTTGATTCTTTACATAGATATTTTTAAATCACTATAATGAAAAACCTTCTGATAGTCATTGGATTCTGGGTAACAGTAGGTTCGAATTTTTTTAGCCACGCGGTGGAAGGGGAAACAGCACCCTTTTGGGGAAGTATTCAAGAAAGTTTAGGGGAGACCATTCCCGCTGGTTGTACAATGTAACTCCTTCCTGTTAACACGCGCTGCCTTTGCGCGCACTATCCTGATAATGGTCGTGGATTGGGACATTTTAAATATCATCTAAGATGTAAAATTGACTGATCGCTCCTTTCAATGGAATAATGATCCTGGAATAAAGAAGATTTTAATTGTGGAATTCATGCGCTATGCCTCTACATGTCCAGCATAAATTAGCTATACCGTTATTTTTTTATAAAATAGAATTGCTTTCGTCTTCAAATTATAAATGAGGCATTATGGCTTTCATATGGTGTACATCGAAACATATACATCCAGTTCACTTACGTCAGGATGTATGAAATAAAACGTCTGCGCTTAGAATTCTATGCTCTTGTGACTCTCAAATTAATTTTATCGTCGAATTCCTTTCTTATAAACAATCCTAAGTACATTCAGGATTCGATGTGACCCTATTTCTTTCAAACATCCGAAAGTGCCTTTTCCGAACAGATTGCCTGGTGGGGGCAAAGACCTCATCTCTTACCAACAACATAATGCTACACATGTGTCTTTTCTCAAAAAGAGCACTTCGACCTCCCAATGAATTATGGCTTCACATTCCCATTCTGGTGAAAGTCAATTTGAAGAAAGTATTTTTCCGAGATAAAAATTTGTTTCGATGCGTCAGAGAGCAGGAAACGGAACGGATGCATTTATTTTTATAAAGAAAGCATTTTTGAATGATTATTTCGAATAAATATCAATTCGCGTCGAGAAAATTATGAAAGGATATGGAACAATAGAGATGTATGGAGTTAAATCTAATTTGGAATGATGTCGGGGGAAAAAGTAACATTTCTTTTTACAAGCCCCTGTTTTTGGATACATGATCCCACTCGCACGCTTCGTTAAATGTCACAAAAAGTTCGATTTTTCAAAATGTATTGTCTTTCTGGCGTGTCATCATAAAATAGAATAAAAACTTGCGCCATTTTTTTCTCTCTCTCTTTTAGAAAGGGGCATCTTGTTACTTTTTTGCTTTTTTTGTCTTTGAAAAGGAAAAAAGAAAAGCATTTTAAAACAAAAAAAAAATCAATAAAGATATTTAGAGCACATTTTCTTTTTTATGTGTGTCATTTTTTCTATTATCTTAATAGTTGTTGTTTCTTTATTAATGGTATAAATTCAAAGTTACGTCTTTTCTTTCGTATTATATATTCTTTACAGTTTTAAGTTCTGTTGCTTTTATGATGTTTTTATTCATAAGCGGTGAAAATATTTGATAACTATGGAAAGTTTCTTACAATCTTTTTTGCATTGTTTAAGAATTTAAAATCTAAATTTCTTCATAACCAATTTTGATTCTTTTAAAACAACCTGCAAGCTAATAAAAATGAAAGAAACTATGTATTAGTTCTGATCTCCTATGTATAATCTGAGTTCCTATGTATAAAAATAAGCTGTATTGGGCTTCGAAACATCATTGTTTATCGGATCACTATTGAAAGATTTTGTAATTTTTTAAAATCCGAATTTTTTTGGAAAACATCCAAGTTAGAATAACTGTTCTCTATTGATGTAAAAATGCGTTTCTTTTTAATTTCGTTTGTAATCGCGTAGTAACTGCAGCATGTGTTAAACTTTGTTCTGTGTGTTGTTCTTGTTTTTCAAATAAGTTTTTGTTTGTTTTTATAACTAGCCATCTGCATGCTAAAGAAGATCAAAACTCTATCGAGAGATGTAAAAATGTGTTACTCAACAAAATAAATATTTTTTATCTATATGCATCAGAAGTAATTTTGATGTTTCAAGAGATTTCACGGTACTTACGTATTAACGCCACCGAGGCTACAGATTGGCGGTAATGCGCCAATAAAGAGCAATCTTGTTTACAAAACCCGCCAAATTGGCGGCACTTAAAAATCGCCAAATTGGCGTTAATACGTAAGTTCAAAAACCGCCAAATTGGCGTTAATACGTAAGTACAAAAACCGCCAAATTTGGCGGCACTTAAAAACCGCCAAATCTGTAGCTTCGGTTGCGTTAATACGTAAGTACCGATTTCACGTATGAAGTATTAATTCCATTAATTTGGTGTTTATTGCAATCTTTTGTACTTCAGTCATCAAAAAGAATTAAGGCTCTTTGAGTCTATTTCGTGAATTGCACCCGAAAAGAAAAATGCAAGCAAATAAAAACAAATGCACTATAAACAAAAGCAGAAAGCTTATTAAAGTTAATTAGTTTTTTTTTCTTATTCCAAGCAAATCCAGCGGCTTTAATTAATGTTTTTAAGTCATTCCATATTAATATGAGTCAATGCGTTCGTTGCCACATTCCTTATAAAAAATCTCATAAAACGTGTAATCCCATCTCGAAATGTAATTAAATTTTATGTTTTGATCTTCACGCTTATCAAGTTTTGTTTTTAATTATTGTTCTCGGTTTGCAGACCCACGCTTACTTTCGGATATATTTTTAATTATCACGGTGCATTACATAATATTTCTGTAGGGTTTTCTAATTTCTTTTCACTTTCCTAATTACATATTGCTGGCAACGCTTCATTTGGGAACGATATCTTTGGAATCTATACTTATAAAAGGCAATGTTTGTGTGTGTGTGTGTGTGTGTGTGTGTTTGTCTGCGATGTCCAGACGAATCTATCGCACTTACAGCCATGAAATTTGGCACACAGGTAGTCGTAATGGTGACTGAATGCACCTCGAAGCCGAAATTTTAAATTTTAATCTAGAATTTTTTTTTATTTAATGTTTTGTGTTGTTTTGGTTGATTTTTCGCACTAATTTCTCAATAGAATAGTTACGAATAAGTTTACGATAAAAATATATACACCATCGGAAAGAGCACGCGATTTCCGTTCTAATGAAGTTAGTTTTGAATTTCTAACGTAATTTACTGAATTTTGAGAATTTTTTTAAAAATTGTCACTTTCTCCTTATATTTTTAACTGTCAATGTTTTTTCCATCGCATCCAACGTTCTAATAAACCTATGATTTTCAGTTTTTTTATGGTAACAACAGAGGTATTTATCTCTCATTTAAAACAAGAACGGTTAAAATATCTTTGTCCGTTCGTTCTTAATAATTTTTTTTCTTAAAGGGTTAAAAAAATTCTTTTCGAATGAAGTTCTTTCTCCGGAACGGTGAGTTTCTCCCTGGCTACGGCTAGCGCCATCTGTTGGAATTATTCTCTCCTCAATTTTTAGCATGTTTTGCTAGGAATAATTTGAAATCATTTCGTTGGACGCAAGGGTTTAGTCGTAAATTAAGCAGTGCTGGAAGATTCTGACATGGGTGATAAGTTGGCTTTGCTGAATTATGAGAGAATTTTTTTCGTGATGAGCTAAAAGAGTTTCTTTACCATCTGCGTAAAATGTGCCATAGCTTTTCACGCAAGCTCCAGGGGGGTGACGAAGGGGGTACTGTCGTGACCTTGAAACGTCACGGTATTGTGGTTTGAGACTGTATTACATCAGCATAACTTAGATACACCATTGCTGTATATTAAAGATTTTCACGTTGCAATTTTTTTTTTATTATTGTTTTGGAATAACGTACTCTGTACTGCTTTTCTACATGTCATTATCGCGGGAAAATCAATGTGTATCTTTTGTTTTGATTTTGTTTCAAAACTTTTTCGTGTCATTGTGGGCGATTTTTTTTTTCATGTTTTTGAAGTCCTGATTCCACGGGCAACGCCGTGCGCGTTCTGCTAGTCTCTTATAAATTTCAATTTTTTTATTTATCACCGTCCACCGTTTTATTGAATTTCGTTTTATTTATAATGTTAATATTAAAAATATTTATCTTTTTTATTTTAAATTTCTTTGCCTTGTTATTATCAGAAAGTAGATTATTGCTTATATAGAAAAATTCGTTATTATCTTTCGCTACACTAACTGCCACATGGCATTAAAAAAATACTGCTTTTAAGTATTTTACAAGCCACAAAATATTCTAATTATCATTTGCATTTTACACTTCATAAAGAAATAAGGTCATTTAAATCTATTTTTCATAATGCACCAGAAAATTTAAAAAACACAATTAAATGAAAATAATTCTGTCTTAAAAATGGCAGAAAGCTTATTAACTTTAATTAAATTAAATTTAAAATTGGTTTTTAAATTTTATGATGTTTTCCCTTCCCGCAAGCACAGTTCCCACGAGAAAAAGAGTCCAGTACCTTCCATGTCAGCTGCAGACCGCAGGTCAGCTGCACCTGGTGGTCATTAAGGAGACGTTCGCGAGTGTAATAGCTTCACGCAGAAAGCGACCAAAATGCAGAGGAATAAATATCTGTCATTTGGTCGGCTTTGAGGAGATTAGCGATGCTCTTTCGTGTCACACCTGTATAGCTCCGGTGGTTAGGAAACTCAAGAACCTTCCCACGGTCGGAGTTGACCATTGGGAATATGGAAGTCTAGTCGTTGGTCGACCAGGAAGACAATTGTCCAGTGGAGTGAAAGGAAGGCGGAGCTTCACCCCTTGAGGTAGGCGATAAAACGGAATTTTGAGTTGGAAAGAGGAGAGCGTTGAAGAGCCGATTTAGGAGTTTCGAACGTGGTTTCAGACTCCGGAGCGCAGAAAGAGTTGTGTGATCAGCTCGGATTTAAAGTCGCGAATTAATTCGGACTTGGACAACGAACATTGAGAAATCGGCATTATTCTGAAATCTCGGCTCATCGAATTGCGAGCACTCCTTGTAGTCTCGTGCTTAAGCTATAACGCTGATAGGAGGAAACTATCCAACCTATGTTGATTTACCTCTCTCCTTGAACTACGACTCCATTGAACATTAACGTCCTAGAACTGTGATGAACGAACTCTGTATATAAATATTTAATCCAGATTTCTATGCAAGAATTGTTCTTTAAATTATAGCTGTGTAAAATAAAAATACTTAAGTCAACCTAAGCTTTGCATTTATTTCGTCGCACATAGGCCAAGATACCACAATTTCAAGCAAATCTAGCTGCTTTAATTAGCGTTTTTAAGTCATTCCATATGCGTCTGTTGCCACACCCTTGTTAAAAGATACCATAAAACTTATTATCAACATTTCGGAATGTAATTAAATTTTACGCTTTGATCTTCACATTTATGAAGTTTCGTTTTTAATCGCGATTCACAGTTTGCATAACAGCTTTTACTTACGCATATATTTTTAACTATCCTGACGCATTACGTAATATTTCTGTATGGTCTTCTAATTTCTTTTCGGTCTCCTAGTTCAAATCGGTGGAAACAGTTCATTTGGAATTTTCGTTTATTGCTTCGAATTGGTAAATATAGATTTCAAGATTTTATGAACTACAATGCTGAGTTTAATCCGTCATCATTTAATTATTTTAATGCTAAAAATGAGTATATATCTATTTTTATTTGCAAATACTTCACCGCATTATAATTGTTTGGTTTCTTATTTATATATATCTCGTAAAAATTCTATTTGTTTTTAATAGTTTTATAAATTATTAAATTTTGGAAAGTCGATTTTGAACTAAGCATTACATTTCATTCTTTTTTAATGTAATATCAACATCGAATGCTAC
>BGPR01000282.1:595032-619471 GCA_013235015.1 Araneus ventricosus
ATCTTTAACGAATAAATGAGCTTTTCATTTTTAAAGGCTAAAAGGGCATTAGTATTTTTTTTTTCCTCCTTCACATCCCTTACCAGCTTTTCCTTTCCGAAAGATCAATTAAAAAGCCGAAATTAAAGAAAGCGATGCCGTTTGCGTTTTAATAATGCAGATTAGAATTGTCGTAATTGGATAGGATAGTAATCCCTGAAGGCTTCTGCCCCATTCATAAAAGTGCTGTGCTGGAAATAGGGCTTTCTCTTTTCTCTTATCAATACGTATATTGATTTACTAGATTTTATTTTAAAAAATTGGCTTTTTTCTTCGAAATTCTATTATTCTCGTTTCCGATTATTTTCTTTATTTGTGGATTATGTGCTGGGTAATTCGAAAGGATTCCAATAAATTTTAGATGAGGAATACTAAAATTAACCAATTTTGCACAAGTATATAGGTGTAATCGACTTGTTTTCTTGATAAAGGGCCTAAGGAATAAACTAAAATTAATCGAGTAGCAGGAGCCATTAGTATTGTAGACGGAGAAAAAGATGGTGTTTTACAACCATTTTGAACTGAGAGTTGTGCATGTAAGTACATGGAGCAGCCAATGAAAACGTTCGTATAGTACCAAGTTCATAATGGATAACGCGTCTGTTCAGAAATTTTTCACGATACACCGCTGCTTTCTTATTCCCAATACCTGTTCCATGGCTAAATTTCAACCCTTTCAAGATAGCAGTTCAACTCAATCCTAATTTCATTGCATCTTTGAAAGGAATAATTATGGTTTTTCCCCTTTTTATTTTAGGCCATCCAGGGTCCTCTAACACATTCAAATGATGTTTTCGCCAAGGTGTTCCTACTCAAAATTAATTTGTTTTGATATGGTTGGCTTGTCTTTCAAATTTTTTGCCACGTTTTCAAATCAGCCTGTGTGTATAAAAAATTACATAACCACGCACAAGTTTCCGTAAGGTATAGAAACTTAAAACACTAATCAGAAGCAAGAATCTATGCAACGTCGGAAAAGCCATAGTCACGTACTCGTTGAGACAGAACATGGTAAATTAACACATGTGTCTGAAAAATATGAATTTTAGTTGCATGCATAATAACAATTAGAACATACCCTGAGTACCCGTAGTTATAAAAACACTGTTGCTCGGTACTGGTCGCATGAACGTCATCTGCCTTTGTTTACAGCAAATATTCTTCTAGGAGGGACTGTACTGGTTGCTAAAACCGTTGAGTAGAAGCATCAGCACATGTTAACAAAATGGCAGTTCTTGACTCCCTCAGATTGGATGGTGGTATTTTAGAACGGCGAACAGATCTTACCACTTCACCCCACAAATGCGCCATCAGAGTGGTGGGAAAGAAATCTGAACTGTCAGAACAGATAACATTTTTCCGTTCATCAAATGTCCAAATATCAATGTCTTTTAACCCAAAATACCCATTTTTTCGAATTTGCTGCGAAATAAATTTAACTCTTGTTGGTCGTTGCCTACTAAAACCAATTCTTAGTAAACTCCCTCTTTCAGAGAGCATCCTTAGTTATATAGAGCTGTCACTTGTTGCATTGTAGCTTTTCTGTTATTGCACACAGTAACTTTCAGTCATATGGAAATTCTTTCATTCACAAGCGATTACGGCCCACTATTCCGCTGTTCGCTAGAAGTGTTTTTGGCTTAGCTGACATTCTTTTAAAAGTCCAGTTACTGTTGTTTCACAAACGCCAAAAATATTAGCTATTTCGGAGATAACTGAATTGGCCCTTCTAGCTCCATACGCGTGCCGTGTTCAAAGTAAGTTGTCTTGCTCCCCCCCTGAACAGACAAATTGCAATGTATACTTGTGTTTCTGGCTGGAGGGAAACTTTATGACGTTTAATTCCTATTTATAATGTCAGCGTACGTGCTGCAGGAGCGGGATGAAGTTTGGGTGATTGGTGTTCATAATATTTTAGCCATTCAGGGGAGTTGGAACCCTAAGTCTGAAAATGTTAAATGGCCATTTCGATGTACCTTTTCTCAAAATCTGTTATAGATTCATGTTTGAAATTTTTTATACGAGTAAAGTACAGTTTTCTCATTATACTAAAATGATTTTTTTAATTTAATTTTTTTTTACAATTTTTTTGTGTCAAAACAAAAAATGTTTAATTGGCCAATTCGTTGTACCTTTGGTCAAAATCTGTTATAGATACATGTTTGAAATTTTTTATAGAAGTAAAGCACACCTTTTTTATTATACTGAAATGAATTTTTGGTTAATTTTTTATAAATTTACAAAATGTTTAATTAGACATAGTGAAATTTTACCTTATTTTGACACAAAAAAATTGTAAAAAATAAAATTTTGAGTTTTTTTTTTAAACTTTCATTTCAGTATAATGAGAAAAGTGTACTTTAATGTTTAAAAAGTTTCAAACATTTATCTATAACAGATTTCGAGAAAACGTACATCAAAATGGCCAATTTCACATTTATTTGAGACAAAAAAAATTGTAAAAAATAAATTTTTGATTTTTTAAAATCATTTCAGTGTAATCAGAAAGATGTAATTTACTTGTATAAAAAATTTCAATCAGGAATCTATAACAGATTTTGAGAAAAGGTACATCGAAATAACAGAGTTAGGGTTAACGGACTTAGGGTTCCAATTCCCCTTCAGTATACGTGGACATTACAGAATTCAATGAATGTTACACTCACAAGCTGTAACCCATGCATTGTAAAGATGGATCATGGAATCATGAAAATATAGCAAGATTTCCGGTATATGCAAGACGACGCGTGCGACAATATGCTCAACTCTGTTCATGAGTGATATGCAGTATCTTAAAGCTTCCATGTTACCTAGAAAAGTTATAAAAAATTAATGATGTCGGCCAATGTCTGGTACATATACGTACCCTACACATTTATTTCCTATTTTTTAATTCAATACTGAGAGCGTGTTTAAGAAAACCCTTCGTTTATAATTTTCTATTTTTTAGTCTTGAACACTCTGTCTCCTAAGCCGGCCGTAACCGACCATGCGACTTCTATACTAGTGGGGGCGGATTTTGGCCGGTTACTGTTCCAAAAGGGGAGAGAAGGCAGTTGGGCGAGTGGTCATTACGGGAGAGATAAGAGATGAAAGGCCTGCCATTCATATTTCCCACTACCCGTAGTGAGGGGGGATGGGGCGGACGAATCCATTCCACAGATCAATTAGTAAGCAAACCTCCTTATACAGCTGTATTCAGAATTTGCTAACTCTTAGTAGTTAGAGGGTTAATAAAATTCATTATTCATTACTATAAATATTATAGAATCGTGTACTTAATTTTTTTTCAAATCCACTACCAGAGGGTTCTTCTCTATCTAATCAAAACTGAATTAAAATCAATTCATTAACTGATTATTAAGTTCTGAAAATATTTATAAATATTTTCAAACTAAAAGAATTTTAAATTTCTCAGATACCAGGAAGTGAGTGAAAATTAGGTTGCCGAATTTCATTTTTTTTTCAAAAATGAAACAAATCAAATGGAAGCGTGTATAAAAAAACCACTGAATTTTCATTTGTGTTGAGCTCTGATTCCATTGTTTTTCTACTACTAGTTGAAATTAATCACTTTCTACTGCAATGCTCTCAAACTGAATTCAGGTCATCCAAATATTTACAACACCGACATTGTGATTAATGAACATCTGTTTATTTTCAGTCCTTTTTTTATAAACAAAGAATCGCAACGGTTTGTAAATAGCAACAATTTTAAAATCACAATAATCAAACAACAACACTGCGCAAGCATGGCCCTGTAGTAACTCTCACCCGTTTTCTAAAAAACCTACAGGACTTAGATTTATTTTAACAAGAGAACAAAAAAAATCTTTCTTTGAGTGAGTAGACACGTTGAAAGACAGCTAAGAAAACGTAATGTTTTGAAAATTGATGACACTCCCTCGTGGAGTGTTTTTATCTTCCGGAAACTGTTTACTGGAAAAATAGCCCCAATGATTTCTCCTGTCTGTTTTTCTCATTTCTCCTGCCATTTGTTGCTTCGCTGTTTGGCAGGCGATACGCGTTTAACCTGTCATTGTGTAGCAGAAATTCTCTTTCAGCCAATGATCCAACCGTCATCAATCTTTAGGGCTTCTCTACTGTTACCGAGTTCCTCTTGTTTTTACGCAGGTTGTAAATTTTGTAGAGAGGTATTGGCATGCATCGATAGGTACTCTCTATCAAATAGATGCAAATGTCCAGTATACTGACGCATTGTAGACATAGCAATGAAGTTGCAAATCTATCACGTCAGTGGAAAATTCAATAAAATAACGCGTTACTTTTATTTTATTATTCAAGACCATTTGTTAACTGACAAGTTTATATTCGTATGTAAAGGGTTGGAAACATTTAAATACCTCTCTGTTAGCTGGAAAGTTATTTTAGGTGATTTGACTTGCGCGTTCAGCTTTTTACTTTCTCGTATACGAAGTATACAAAAAGAAAGTATTGTAATTGTCAAAAAATTCGAACTCGAGATTTTGACAAATCTCCACGTTTTGGACCTCCCTGAGTCCGAAAAACACAATTTTGGAATCATGTCTGTCTGTCTGTGAACACGATAACTCGAAAACTAGTAGAGCTACGGGGATGAAATTTGGTACGTGGTCTTTAAACATAATTTGTAGGTTTCTATCAAATTTTGGACAAAATCCGTCACCGAGAAGTCTGTCTATCTGTATGTCCGCTTTCATGTGAACCAAACTCAAAAACTTGAATAGCTAGATGGATAAAATTTGGTACACAGTTTTATCGTCATGAACTTAGGTCCGTATAAAATTTTGGGCCAAATCCGTCGAAAAGGGGCGTTCAAATTGCATATTCAATTTCTTTTAATCCGATTCTTATGCGCAAAGCACTAGTAGCAATCTGTTATTGTTGTAAATTTTATTTACAACAATAAATAATGTTTTCAAACATAAATTGTAACAATTTTTTTATTGCTGTAAATAAAATTCAAACCGATCTCATTATTTCAGCAAATCTTTTATTCATGCGCTTTTGCAATTGTTACGGTTGTGGTAATATAAATTGTTTTCTTGGGAATTCAATTCCAAAGCAGAATTTTCGCTGTAGTATTTATTGCATTGCCTATTTTATCGCACATGCTTCAAAGTAATATTTTTTTGAAACGTGGCAACAGATATTTGATTTCAGGTTTGTTTGTTTGTTTCACTTTCTCGTATACGAAGTATACAAAGAGAAAGTATTGCAATCGTCAAAAAGAATTCGAACTCGAGATTTTGACGAATCTCCACTTAGAAAGTATACGAGAAAGTTTAGGGGAAACCACTCCCGCTGGTTAAAACTACGAGTAGGGGAAAGTGGGGTAATTGACAGCCTGTTGGAGCTAAATTTTTCGACATGAAGCATATCAAATTTTACTATAATATTCTTTATTCATCAGAGTTTAATATATCTTTCAGAAAAAGTCACAGTTTCATTACTTTTTTACTAATGGTTTTTTTGTAGAAAAAGTCAAAGTACCCCGTTTTACCCAAGTAGTAGGGCAGAATGGGATACACATGTTAACTCTATGGGAAATTGGGGAAAACTAGATTTTCAGTGGAAAAGTAGCATATTTTTTATTTTAGGTGACAATTTAAGAATAAAACAATTTTCTAAGATTTAACAATAGTTATAATAGTTGGCAATTTAAGAAATAGACAATTTTTTTAAAAAATTCAACAATAATTACCATACTTGACAATTTAAAAGTAAAGACAGTTTTTTTAAAGATTTATTAATAGTTACAATAGTTAACAATTTAAGAATGATGACAATGTTTTAAGATTTAACCATAGTTACCGTAGTTGACAATTTAAGAATAAAGACAATTAGTTTAAGAATAGTAATAAGTAAGAATAGTAATAATCCACATAACGTTGTTGTCTTTATTCTCCGCTCCGCTGCAGATTTAGTGGACTCATTTAGGTTTTTTTTTGTAAGACGGGGTTGCAGTATTGGTTCTTCATACTCTTCTCTTTTTGATTGTTTTGAGGTTTTCTTTTTCTGTTTTTTGAGTCACCGCAAAACAATTTTCTCTTCTTTAATAGCATTTTTTTTTCATTTTCTCTTTTCTTTTCTTCTAATTGTTGGAAATGCTTTCCATCAGATCATTTGATGCAAAGATCAAATACCAATGACCCTCACAAACTACCAACTATCTCACTACCTAAGAAAATCCTCTTCGGTCGGGTATCCGTAGCTTCCCCTTGTATCCCGTTTTACCCCGAGTGCAGAGGTCATAAGAAACGAAATAAAACAGTGAAAAATACTTATTCTTTGATGGGGTAGAAATCCTTAGTAAACGTATAATAAGCAGGACTTAAAATGGTTTTTGAAAGTGTAATGTTTTTTAAGTACGGATAGTTTAAAATCATACGAACATTGGAGAGGTGACGTCATAACAAAATAAACCTTCACAGAAGAAGTGAATTTAACAACAACAAAATGGAAACTATGACCATTCTTTTTTTCCCTAGTGGAGAATAATTCAGTATTTGTCCACTAGAAAGAAGGATTAATAACGCCAAAATTATAGTATCCCGTTTTACCCCACTATCCCGTTTTACTCCCGTATAATGTAATCCGAATGCTATTAGTTCACATGAAGTAACAATCAAAGTTGTTGTGAGGTCATTGAATTCATGCGATTCATTTTATTAAAAAACCTAGTATTATATAATCTCAATGACACAATTCACATGATGTAGTAGTAAAGCGGTTTTGAAGTCAATCGATTGTCGCAATTCCTTTTGTAAAACTTTGTTATAATCTACCATCACACATCACATATCAACTTATTAATTGCAGTAAAAAAGAATTAGATAAAAGAATGTTGGCTTTGACCAAAAAATTAAAATCAAGACAAATAATTTGACATATCCTTACCTTTTCCCTACTATTAAATTTCACAAAAATCCTTAAAATTCAGATTTGTTACATGTGGCACAGGCAGTTACAATTTTTATTTTGGAAAATTCTTCTTCAATATTCTCAAAATCATTCTCAAAAAAATTGAAAAAGAAAACTTTATAAATAGTAGTAACATTGAAACCCTAAACTTTCTTAAAGATAATAAAATTCATAGCATTAACACTTTTGACTTTGAGAATCTTTTCACCAGCCTCCCACATGAAAAATTAACTAAAGCATGCAATAATTTATATGACTTATACCTTAACTCTAATTTCATAGATAAAAGTAGATGGCTAGAAATTTGCCATACTAACAACTGTGAAAATTATCTCTTCAATGGAATCAGCTACTACAGACAATTATGTGGTCTTCCGATGGGTACTAGTTTCTCCAGTGCACTGGCGAATGTTTTTCTTCATACATTTGAGAGAAAATTCATAAAAAATAATCTCATTTCTGCCTATCGATATATTGATGACCTGATTGTATTTGACTTTGACGACCTTGACAATTGAATTAACTGCTATCCGGAAGAACTTAAACTGAATAAAACCAATGATAATAACAATAATTGTAATTATTTAGGTCTAGTAACTAAAATTTTAGATTCGGGAATTTCGGGTATCTATGACAAAAGAAATGACTTTAATTTTAGGGCTATTTCTCTTTGTCATTATCATACCGATCTCAACCTAAAAGTCATTAAAGATACCATCCACTCTCAAATCAAAAGAATCAAAAATATCTGCAACAACCATTCTGCTAGTGCCTAGGCCATTGATAATTTAAATATTAATTTAAAGCTAAACAGCTATCAATTTCATTACTTTATAATAAAGAATTAAATTATTTTTTAATCTCTGAGGTTTTGATTATTGCTTTACCTCTCAATTTCTCCATTGCACTGGAAGTGACTTTGGTACTCATACCAAACATTCTAACATTTTTAAAGGCTCACCAGCAAATTTCACTGAATAATAAAATTAAAAAAAATGAAAATGCAAATGCATGCAAAAATAAAAATGCATAAAAACAACAAAATTTTAATAAAAAAATTAAAAATAAATAAAAGCCTTAAAAAAATCTTTATAAAAATCTACAGAAATGTGTTCAAGTTTATAGTTAGTGTTTCCCTCACTAGATGGAGACAGGTGCGCTCATCTATTTAATTTGTAACGTGTTTGTAACGAACGAAGTCCTTTCTTTTGTTCTACAACTTTTAGTAGAGGTAAAATTTTAAGCCCTTCTTTTCATACTTTGTTTAAAAGACTGTTTTTAATTTGTTCTTTGTGGATAAATGTATTTCTTTCTTATACATTCCGGAATGGGTTCAGGCATTAGAGGATATTAAATCAGACCTTAAAGTCTTTTTCCTCTACAGAAAACCTATTCCAGTTTTGAATCTGCATAGATGAATGCCCTCTGATGAAGTCATCCACCGGATTCTTACTTCTTATCGTTGTATGCTATTATTTTTGTATTTTTAAATCTTCCACAAATAAAATTCCCTGTATTAGTATTTTTATTTATTTTGTACTTCGCATTTTTTTCCTGGATGCTGCTGCACTTGCGCGCACTAATTAAATTGCTTATATTGATTTTTGTCGTTTTGAATATTCTTCCTTATTCTTAATCTTTTTAGATGTTCAATTGTCATATCAATTTAAATGACGTCACAATCACGTAGAAAACGTATGTATGTTATTCATAATTTAACTCTAAGCACACTTGTGCTGTGTTGGGGCATCAGACAGTAAATATAAGATGCGCATTGCTATCCAAAATTGAATTGGTGCATCGGGTGATCATGTGATCATCATATTCTTGTAGTAGAACTCATTAACATTTCGTTAGAGTCCGTCCGTAACATTTTATTATTGAGGACTAAACTTTCCATATTTATTTAAATCACACCTTCCTTTCAATTAGTTTCGCCTTTTGAGTTACTTATTTATTTTAGAGGGGCGGTGTTTTCTTTCTTTTTTTCTTTTGGTTCAACTAATTATTTTTTTCGAATAATTTATTTTCGAGTAATTTCGATCCTTTTTTTATTATTTTATGATCCAAACGTGTTAAAGTGCACATAGTGTTAATGATTTTAATAAATAATTAATTTTAAAAGCCAATTTGGTGCGTTTTCAACAAATCGATCCGAGGAAACGCTGATTACTTCAGTCAAATAATGTCTTTTGCCTATATTTAGCTGAAACTAATCCGGATTTCTGTGTAAAACTGCATATAGTAGCATTAACAGTCTTGCTCTGCATTATTCATATTTAGCTCTTACTCTTTTTCTTAGGTTTAACCTTTTTTTCTCTTATTGCGAATATTTTTTTATAATTCATTTTTCTCAAAATGCGAATAGTATTTGCATAAATGGAAGAATATTATGTTTCAAGCATTAAACATTGCTTGGAGAAAAGAGGGAGAAAGTTTTGTCATAGGAAAATCAAGTTCCAAATCTATCACCTGTCATCAAAAATTGGCTTCACACGCATACATATTATTTAAATTCAGAGCATAAAAGCCAGCTGTCATCAACAGAGTTGTTCGTTTACGAATAAATAAACTCCCACCTCCCGTCCATTTATGACGTCAATAGTTTCGCATATGTCGTTGCAAACAGAAACTTCTGTAGCCAGTATTGTAAATACGAGTCAAATCGTGGAAGAAACAAGAAAATTAAGAAGAGAACACTCCTAATTTTTCCGACTGAGTCCAATATGGATTAAATTTCTTTGGACAGAACTCCACAAATAATTCATTTATGGTATGTCTGGAACCAATTGAACGAAGACCAGATGAGATTTATATTTTCAATCAAATTATGAATCTCAGAAAACTACCTGTTTATTTTTAGCTAAATCTAATCCGGATTTGACGGTGAAGCTTTGCTTTCCAGCAAAGTTATAAATTTTACTCTAAAACATGATTTTTTATTATTCTTTTTTTTGCTGTTCTAAGTTGTCCGTTTTTGAAGGCAGCTCTATTTTCTTCTGAAATCTTGAATTATTTCTACTTTTTATACGTAATATTTTTTTGCTAAATAAATGCTTTTCTGCAGAAACTTTTTACTTTTATCAACCCTCTCACAGCGAGCGAGGCGGTCCAGGGCGGTTTAAATATTTCCCCTTAGCAGCGACGAAGGCTGGTCTGAGGCGTTTGGCTCCTTTTGAGGGGAGGTGAGGTTCTGAGATCGCTTCGGAGATAAGCGCGGTAGGGGGTCCAATTATCCTTGCCAACCACAGCCCATTTCCGTGCGCCTTAAGGGAAGGTTATAGCAGGGGGTGGGGTAAATGACCACGCAGATTGGGAGAGTCCAATTCATGCCGCTTCCTCCCAAAAAGTCCCGGATTTAAAGGGGCTGGAAGAAAAAGGTTGCCTCGGGATTAAAGAGTTAATGCATATGCTTATTAAATGAGAGCTTAGATTTTAGTTCCAGGTTTATTGACATACTATAATTTATGCATTGTAGACAGACCTTGTAATAGTTAATGGCAATTCTGGTTCACATGACGATGGAAGGTTAAAAGAGAATGATACACAGAAAAAAGAGTGCTTACCTAATGGTGTTATAATTTCGATTCTATAAGAACTATTAAGAGTTGCACAAAAATGTTTGTTTTAGAAAGATGGGATGTAACTTCCCTTATACTGAATCAAATTGAAATTGTAGCAGCTTTTATGACATTAATGTTAATAATTGAAAATAATTGGGGGATCAAAATGTTAATAATTAAATAAAGCACCAAATGTAAATAATCAAAAATGTTGGGGGTGCTAATATTTAAGGGCATTAAATATATTGGATGGGACTGCTAGGGTATTTATAAAAAAATTGATGCAAGGTAGAAGCCCAGAAATAAATTTTAAATTATAATATATATTGAACAATTAATTAATTCTGGGTACAAAATCAAATTACACAATAATAAGCCATTCTTGCAATATTGAAATAATTCACCTACCTTTGCTGACCTGAAAACCCTAGCTACTTAATTAAAAGTTAATTTGAATATAGTGGTAGTACAATACTAAAAATAATTAAACAAAAACAATTTTATAAAATTTTAAATAATTTTTTATTTAACAATTTTTGATATTAAAATTAATTACTGCCATAAAAATTTAGATATATGCATAAAAATTGATGCACAGGAATGAACATTTATCAAACAAAACAAAAGATAAAAAATTGTAGCTACACATTAGCACTGCAGGCCTAAGAATTATATTTCAGAACACAAAGTAAAAAAAAACAACCTAAATTTGATAGATATGTAATCATCATTATTAACAAACACCTCTTGAATTGATGAATACTATTACAAAAGTGAATTTTCTTTATATTCACTTAACAATGATATTTTGAAGTATGCAACTTGCACATTTTCGCATTTTCTTCGGCCATTTTTTTAGATTTGTATTATTCATTCAAAAAATCGGAAAAGCTGAAGATGGGAAAAAGACGTTCAGCAGAAAATTGACACTAAAATATGATCA
This sequence comes from Araneus ventricosus, assembly GCA_013235015.1. Classification (NCBI taxonomy): domain Eukaryota; kingdom Metazoa; phylum Arthropoda; class Arachnida; order Araneae; family Araneidae; genus Araneus; species Araneus ventricosus. The sequence continues at coordinate 606,502 of BGPR01000282.1, forward strand.
TGATCTTCGTATTAAAGAGTACACATAATTACGATGAAGAAGAAAAATGCTGAAGGTATTACTCGTATTGTAGATTTTGTAAAAAGGTGATGATTATTTATAACTCTGTAATATTGATGAAAAATCAGTGTTCATGCCACCATGTAGCACAGAACATTTTAAAATGAAGAAGAAAGAACTGCTTTCTTTCACACACAGCACCTTAAATCACAGATTGTTCAGGCATAGTGTTGTAGAACAAAACTTCCATCTCGTCTTTTTGAGCATTCATCACCGAGTTTTTCTTACTGCATCTTTTTAGGAATACCAATGAAGAATAAAAAAGAATCTTCAGCTTCAGCCTCAAAAATATATAAAATATTAACGGAAAAATACACGTAGATGCAGGAAAAGACAAGACCCCAGAGCCAACCGGCCCTGGGGGCCCGCAGCTGGAAAAACACCAACCACTCGCTTACCCCATCACAAAAGAATTCAAAAAGTAACGGAAAACGATTCCAGATACAGACGCCTAAGACCTCATAGCGCCAAAAATCTACGCGAGCTAAGATGGCGAAGAAATAGTCCCGTTGCAAAATTTGAATTTAAAAATTAATAAAGTTGAAACCTTAATGGAAACAACAACAAAAGTTAAGACAAATAATAATTAAATCGAAAACAAAGTAAATAATTAAGTAAAATTTAGAAATTAAATGAAACGGCAAAAATTAACGTTTGAATTTCAAAATTATCCAAAGTTGCCACAAGAAAAGAAAGAAACTTTAGTGGCGAAGAATTAAAATTATTAAAAATACTGACAAAGCCGAAAAATGATGTTAATGCAATATTTGCAATCTAACAATTAACTTGAACTGTGTATGTGTGGAAGCTGGTGCATCTGCCTCTTGGGCTGTGGACATTCAGAAGAGGCCAAGCGAGCGACCGAGACGCTTTGTTAACGAACAGTTCTCCTTTTTATGTTTTGTTTAATCTCGAAAATATATGCGTAGACTCGTCCGTGAGTTATTTAAACATGCTGTTTAGCAACGGATTCCGAAACTAGCACTTTTGGAAGATTTTACACCGGAAAGGGGTGTCAGGCAATGAGTCACATGAGCGCATTTCCGGACTTCTTTGTTAGATCACTCTCAGTAAAATGTAAACATCACTCTTTCATTCTTCACTTTCCCCCTATTTTGATTAAAATAACTCCGTCAGGCGCATGCGCAAAAGCGCGGAGGGTTTCTGAAACCGTTGCTATACGATACAAATGGCTTCCTCATACAACTACTGAAGGGGAAGCTTTGTATTTCCGGTAGTGGACACCATGTACCGCTACAAATTAAGAAGAAACCGTGGTGGCACCCTACCTTACCTCCTACAAAACATCCATCATGGCGTCCTCACACCTCCCTCGTAAATGTTTCATCCACTCTTCACTTCGCTTCTTTTAGATGTGGGCCGCAACAGCTACGTGGAAGATGGTGGCAGGACGATCGTGTTTTCTTTAAAAAAAACTGGATAATTTCAACCAAATCATCATTGATTAAAAACATGAATCATTGATCAAAAATATAATTCAGTTTTAAGCACCAGTAATCGAGATTCTTCTTATCAAGCTCATGTTTTTAAAACGGAAGTTGTTTAATGACGGCGAGAACGTAGAATTACGTTTTGCGAGATTGACCAGTGGCTTCTAGTATTATCTTGACGATTAACTAATTCTAAATCCATTAGAGACGTACATCGGAATTTTGAGTCGATGACGAAACCGACGCCTGAATGGCACCCTGACTTTCCAGATTTCTCATCGAACACACATGAAGATAATTGACAGATGTGACTCGCGCTCAACCAACATTCTTCAATTGCTACGATTTTACACCGGGAAGGAATGTCAGGCAATGAGTCATATGAACGCATTTCCGGAGATCTTTGTTAGATCACGCTAAGTAAAATGTAAACATCCCACCTTCCATTCTTCGCTTTTCCCCTCTTTTGATGAAAATAATTCCACCCGGCGCATGCGCTAAAACGTGGAGGGTTTCGGAATTCGTTGATAAACAGGAAATGAAGTATTTTTACACTAACTGGACTGTTTACTGAACCATAATCGAACCCCGACAGAGCGACATTTAAATCAATGAAGTTCTCCTCTTTTAATTGCCTTGGGAATGAAACATGAGTTGGAAATTCAGCAAGAAAAATAACTTTCGAATTATTTTGCTAAAGTGGCCTTTTTGGACGTTAATAGATAGATACATTAAACATAATAATGTCTTTTATTATCATTTCTTTCTGGTTAGCGTTTTCTTCTCGCACATTTCTTCTTTTCCTATTTAGATCTCTCAATTAGGGATGGCGGTTTTTCCAAAAAACCGGTTTTCGGTTAAACCGTTTTTTTTCACTTCCGGTTTAACCTGGTGGTTTAAACCACTCAAAATAACCAGTTTTTGAAAAACCTAGTTTTCGGTTGCTTTCTTTTTAAAGCAAAAAACAACGTTTGTGGACAAAATTTATTATTAATAATAGTATACAATAAGTAAGTATTAATTCAATAATTAATTAAGGTAATAAGTAATGATTATAAAATAATAAAGTAATTGATACAAATGTAATAATAAGTGAGTAATTATTGCAATAAGTAAGTATTATAGACAGAAAATTCTATTAACATTGTTTTCACAAGAAATTAATTCACTGGCCAATATTTATCATCTAATCTGCTCATAAAGACTCTTTCAGCAATGAGTTGATCCGTGAGTCGACACCTCTCATCGGAACAAACATCATTCAACGCAGATATTAATCTTTTGGAAGTCACAAAACTTCCGACTGAAGATAAATATTTTTGTCTGCAAAAAACAGACGCCGTTTGCAGACAAAATTTTTTATTAGTATAGTTTTAGCAGGAAATCAATCCATTGGTCAATATTTATCTGTTCATAAAGACTCTTTCAGTAATCCGCCAATCAACAGACGCCTCGAGGAAGCGGTTGTTGGTGGTCGGCCTAAGATGATGAAAATTCAAAGCTTAAAGTAAATTAGTAAAGTAAGTAAAAGTAAACAAGTTTAGTAAATTTTAGTCTAGTCGAACCTAAAATCTAGCCTATCTTCCGACTCGGTTTTTTTCCGGTTTTTGGTTTTAAAAACGATATAAACAGAGGCAAAAATAACCCAAAAAAACCGGTTAACCCAAATGCGGTTTTCCCATCCTTAATTTCAATCCTTTTCTCCTTATCCGCGATTCTCGATTTCTGTATTTTCCGCAATTGGTTTCTCTCATAGAGAAACGATTTTACCCATGATTAATGGGCTTTTGCGTGTTTATGATATTGAGTCATTCGGAAACCTACCCGCGAAATGATCGAAAATCGATGGGATCGTTATGAAAGAGTGTTTGATTATTTTGATTTAATGCTTTCGAGAGCCAGCAGTTATCGCGTAATGATTTTTAAATGACTACTCTAACCAGATTCTGACTAACGATTCGGTTTCAGCTCTTAAATATTTGATAATGGTTGTAAATAACTGTTTTCTTTATTTTTTCCTTCGAAATTGTACATTTGTTTCTAAACATTCTCTCTACAGGGTGTCCACACTTATCTTGGTCCAATAGCTAATTTCTAAACCATCAGAGAGAGACATGTTGTTCCAATTTAGAAAATGCTTTAAATGAGAGGAAGAATTATATATATATTTTTTTTTGTGTCTTTAAATACATATCTGAAAAAGTGACGAATTCTAATTTTTTATATGGTCCCCCTGTCCTATCAATTAAGCCCCCGGCTAGCTCAGTCGGTAGAGCACGAGACTCTTAATCTCGGGGTCGTGGGTTCGAGCCCCACGTTGGGCGATTTTTTTGTCCTGTGCCCATTCAACCGGTTCAGTAACTGTAATGGTGTCAGGCACGGGGGCACAGGGCGGCGTTCTGTCCTATCAGTCATATTTAGTAAAATATTTTTCACACACTAACATTTTAAACGTAAAAAGTGCCACACTTCTGCGACTAAAATTGATCGAGAAAAGGGTTTTTTGGAAAATTTTAAACGTATTCTTGGGTGTTCGATGCAATGGAACACTCAGGGGAACACGAAGGGTTAACTCCCAAAATTAAATTAGTTCTTGATTCTTTCAATTTAAATTAAAAATAAGTTTAGAACTAGGGTATTTTGATGCAAAAAATGTTTATCATCCCACGAATAGTTTTACAAAATATTCTTTATATATTTGCTTCAGTTATTTTTATAGTTTGAAATTGATGCTTCATGCTTCAGAACAATTCGTAGATTTTTTGCAGATATTAATTTTTTTTCTTTAGAACTCTGAGCAGAGTGCTTTAGCTCTACCCACCTGGTGCTTTTTACGGAAAACGGTTTTTTGTTTCTTCTAATTTATTCAGCAATCTTTATTCTTTTTGATAAATTGCTAGCACATACCTGTAAAAAAACCCTACAATTTAATAAGGTTGGTAAAGGTAATCATATTTCCAATTCTGAAAATAAAAAATGAAGGAGCTGATATAATTTGAGACACCAGATTACGACCATAAAAAAAACTCCTGTTGACTTTACCAGAATCTTTTTCGAAAGCCGAATAACCCTGGAACTTTCACAATCTATTACACAAATCTAAGTCACCATCTTTAAAATAACATTTCATCCAACGTACTTTCACACAAAAATGACAGACTAAAAGAAAGAGAAAGGAACAAATGAAAAAAGGAACTAACTCCAGAAAGCTACCGCACTATCGTTTGGCGTACTTCTTTTGTAACTTGGCGCTCAAGGCAAAAGTAAACAATTTGCTACAACTGTGTTTTCGCAGTGAATGAGTCTTGTTATTTTAGGCCGAGATCAACGTCAAACTGACGGAAACAGTGGAACGGGCGCCATTTTCGCAAAGCTTTAATACTATCGACAAGATTTTATGACAGGCGCTAATAAGGGGACCTTCTTTCTTTGATGAAAAAAGGAAAAGTCAAGCCTAATTCAGAAGGTTTATTGTTCGAGTTGAATTTCGTTTATAGCCAAAGCTTAGATCTTCGAAAACTAGATGAATATAAAATGGGAGTGGGTGTTTTTATAATTAAATTCCCAGTTTGTTGTGAAAGGACCCGTCATGGTATGACGGGTGCAAATTGCCTCTTCATACGAGAGATTTCCAGTCAAATTTGACATGTTTAAATAGATATATATGTGAGAGAAATGTTTAACATGGTTGAAAACAAATAAAATAAACATATGTTTTATGACAGGAAATATCTTTTTATTTACATATTATTTACACTTCTTACAAAGCACTTCTTTGCTTGTCAAATGTTGTCAAAAAATATTATCAAATTATGCAATAAATAATCAGATTCATCGTCGTGTCCAACTTATATCACGCGCATGATATACCACTGACGTGATTTACTACTTTCTATTAAAAAACGGAAATTAATTTGAAATATATGATTAATATAGTTTAAAATTTCTCGGGAACTATTGATCATAGCGAGATAAATTTTATCAATCCATAGCAAATTGTATTTCACTAGCTTTCACTTTAGAGCTATTAAATTTGAAATTAGAACCACAATTACTTTTCTAAATTTAAAATTACTGAAATTTAGGTTCTCTAAAAATGAAATAATGTTGTTTAACGTCTCGCAGTGCTATGGCGCGAGTTTTATTGTTGGTGGCGTTAGAGAGTTACCGAGAGACAGATCTGGGCTATTATATTAGTAATTACGCACTATTAAGCTTCAAAGAAACTTTCATAAAATCATACGAATTTTTATTTAATTTCCTTGATGAGGAAAAGACTTATCACTATCCAATCTGTTATAGTTTCCTTCGAATTTTACTTATGTGGTATGCCTTCGGCATGGTGACATTTCTATGTTTGTTGAGTTGGCATATTTATTTGTGTAGGATATTTCCCGTAAAGAATAATTTAATCACTGTGTAAAGAAAATGTAAGAGCTAGATTAATTAATTTGTTTGGCGATAGATGGAACCACAGTTCTGCTCTGTACGAACTACAAGCAGCGCCCTCTTTTTTCTTAACAAACCTAGACTGCCCGCTGAGAGCAGCGCAGCAGCACCGCAAGCAGCCTTCATGTTAACAAATCTCTAAATTCCTCTATTGACAGATCAGTCTTGGCGCAGTTAAGTCGCCCAATCTCCCGTCTAATTTTCCTTATGGCTCTCTAATCTCTAAATCTTAATACCGTAATGTTCTTAACACATAACATCTATCCCTTGTTAATTTGGCTCATTTAATAAATACGACTTCATGTAAACTCTCAACACTCTCATAAACCTTTTGTGTATATACCTTCCCCCCTGTAAATCTCCCTATAGTACTTTAATAAATGCTTTTGTATTTGATTTGAAGTCTGCTCATTTATTCTAGGTAATATTGTGTTCTAAATTTAATGTAGTAAAAACCCTTAAATGCCCTAGACATAAACCCGAACTATTTACCCCTTATAGGTAACCTTCCGTGGGCATTTTGTTTATTGAGCGGAATCCCATATTTTTTTTCCACGCCGACTCACTGACCCATAGGGTATGGAGCGTTTTAACGGTCAGCGGGGAAAGAATACAAAGAAAAAGTGACACATTGTGTAAATATGCAAAAATTCAAAAAAAATGCAGAATAAAAATACAATCATCAAAAATAATACTATACAATACATTAAAATAGACATGAATTCGTACAATGGTAAATAATTCGGAGTTACCGTATGAAAGCCCGAGTAAAGTAATGCTGGAAATAAGTTATTGATTTTTCTCTCACATCTTGATGTTCAGCAGTTGTAATTTCTCACGGCTATGTAATGTACGTTCCCGATGACAAAATAATTTTAATATTATCAGTACTCAGTTATCAATTAATCGAAATAATTTTAATTAAATTTTGATTCCAGATAAGAGGTACCATCTGGTAGTGAATTTGAGAAAAACTGATTACAAAATTCCCTAATAATAATGAATTATGATATATATTAAAGATTAAAAAGTGGAAAAAATATTACTAAAATGAAATAAAATACACAAACTTTTATTAATATAATAAAAATTTTTAAAAAGCGATTATGAAAAAATGGCACAGAAAATAGCACAAAAGTGAAAATAAGCCAAAATGGATATCATAAAGAAGAAATTTTCTAAACATTAAATAAAAATTAGAAGTACATCATAAATGCGATTGCATAAAATTCCAATTCATTTAGATTATTTTTATTAGTGCCTGACGGTTTCAAGATTTTGTTTCGACCTCCAAATTTTTAATAAAAAAATTGTTTTCTATTTTTCACCACACAAAAAAATGTATGTTTTCAAAAACTTTTCTTATTATCGTTTTCACAAATCTTAAAGTTTTCAACCTTAGGATGAAATCTGCCAATTTGAAGATCTAAATAATTCTTTCAGTGTCTTAAACCAAAAGAAATGGCAGAATCTAATGTATTTATATTGGATTTTGTATTTATATTGTATTGATTATATAAAATTCCAACTCATTTGGAACATAGTGCCTCGCGATTTCCCGATTTTGTTTCGAACTCCAAATTTTTAATAAAAATATATTCTTTTCTATTTTTTATCACACAAATAATAGTACGTTTTCGAAACTTTTCTTATTATCGTTTTCACATATAATCAAAATTTTCAATCTGAAGATAAAATCTACTAATTTGAAGATCGAAATAATACTTTAAAATGTTTTAAACCCAAAAAAGTCGCAAATCATATAGCATTTATAATGGATTTTTACTGCTTGAAACAAAATAGTAACATCTCATGAAAGGGGTTAAATCCTGCATGAACTCTTTTTTTGCGAAAAACAGGGTAATTTTTTCTTCCGCGAGGGCATTTCCATTCATTTAACAGCTCATTGAGAGAACCCAGTCGTCAGCGTTCACTTTTAACAGCAACGTACATCTGCCTCACACATCCTTCAGCGTAAACCCCGGATTGTTTTGGACATCTGCCTAAATCTTGCTGCTTTTCTTGCTTGTTTTATCGACTTGACAAGATATTCCATCGCTTTTAATGGCACTTGGATGTCACTACAAGTGCCTTGCGAGGATGGCCTTTACCTACTGCTCGATACTCATCAAAGAACTTCTGTTCCTGACAGAAGAACTTTTTTTCGCGCCGTTTAGAGTTTACTTTGTTCTTCGCTTAGTTGTTTTGTCGAAGGTCATACCTTGGTAGATGGTGATTATTGAACTTAAAGATGACGGTTGCGTATATTTTTACTTTCTCGTATACGAAGTATACAAAGAGAAAGTATTGTAATCGTCAAAAAATTCGAACTCGAGATTTTGACGAATCTCCGCGATTTAGACCTCCCTGAGTCCGATAAACACAATTTTGGAATTGTGTCTGTATGTCTGTGAACACGATAACTCGAAAATTATGAGAGCTACGGGGATGAAATTTGGTATGTGGTCTTTAAAGATAATTTGTAGGTTTCTATCAAATTTTGGACAAAATCCGTCTACGGGAAGTCTGTCTGTCCGCGTTCATGTGAACACTATAACTCAAAAACTTGAATAACTAGATGGATAAAATTTGGTACATAGTTTTATCGTCAAGAATGTAGGTCCGTATAAAAGTTTGGGCCAAATCCGTCAAAGGGTTGACTGTCTGTCGGCCTGTATAATTAACCATTGAAACCAATCGCTATCTCCACGCGCATGCGTACAGAAGCAATCGTCTGTGCTCAGGAAAGGAGCGATTACGTCAGTTTGTCCTTGTGACGGCAAGAGTGAAACCTAGCAGTGTGCGATAGATGCGTTTTAATCGGTACGCATCTCTTTGAATTCTTTACCTAGATATTTTTCAATCACTATAATGAAAAACCTTCTGATAGTCATTGGTTTCTGCATAACAGTATGTTCGAATTTTTTTAGCCACGCGGGGGAAGGAGAAACGGCACCTTTTGGGGGAAGTATACGAGAAAGTTTAGGGGAGAACACTCCCTCTGGTTTGCAGAGGTAAAGAATATTATTTATACGTATGTTGGATTTCCGTTCAGTTTATGATTTAATTTGACACTGGCTTTTGTTTCATGTATTAGATTAAATTCGAATTCATTAAAATAATCATATCATTCTTTGATTAGACAATCAGTTTATTACATCCTAATTGTCAAATAAAATCCGTGCGGCTGAATAACACTCTGATAAACTGAAAGAAACTATTTTATATGCTATCCTCACAAAATTTCCCTATTTGTATTATTTGAATATTTTCTTTACAATTTTACAAGATATTCACAAATCTATTTTACGAAGCAATATGAACTATTCATTATTAGTCAATTAATGTAGTTGTTCAGTAAAAGATTTTTTTATAATCGCTTCGTATGTTCAAATTATACAAACCAAAATAAATTCAGATTTATTATTGGGAAATAATTAATCTTTTGAATTGGATGGGAAAACTCATTCACTCTTTGAATGGTCACATATTTTCATTCATTGTTGAATAATGAATGTCTCTGATGTTGAAAGTCCGTTGAAGAATATACATTAATGAAATTTTTTCCTGGGTACAAATTCTGTACCACTAAATCTTTAGGAATTCAATCCCACATGGAACTTATCTGTCCACTCTTTAATCATCCTAACAAAATTTTACTCCCTTGTCGTTTTCTGTCGCCTCGTATGTAATTTTTAGATTTATTGCTAATGAAATGAGGCAATTATAGATTATTGCCGAGTTACTGAAAGGAACGATTAATTTTGTCTCCTAATAACAACCAGCGGGAGTGGCCTCCCCTAAACTTTCTCGTATACTTCTCAAACATTTGTCATCTCCCTTCCCCCTGCGTGGATAAAAAATTCGAACCCATTGTAACCCAGAATGCAATGACTATCAGAATGTTTTTCATTGTAGATTATAGTGATAGTAAAATATTTAGGTGAAAAATCATATTCCAAGAGATGCGTATGTATTAAAACTTAGCAATATTTATTTTTATCAAACTCTAGCAATGCAAGCTCAGCGTGCGGAGGACAAACGGAGTAAATGACCTCGTTCCATTACCGCAGAATAGCTTGCGCATGCGCAGAGATTGCTTCCATTACGCAAGTAAAATAAGGAAGTAACGCAATCCATCCACGTGCACAGAGATTGCTACGCATGCGTATGGAGAATCGGATTAGAAAAATTAATTATGCAATTTGAACGCCTTTTTCTTAACCAATATAAACGCAATTTGGGCGCAGATCTATAATTAATGTTAGCTACCATCATTCCAATTTTTATTTATCTAAGCCAAAGGGTTGAGGAGATATAATTTTTACAAGTATGCGATTATACAGGCCGACAGACAGTCAACCCTACGACGGATTTGGCCCAAAAGTTTATACGGACCTAAATTCATGATGATAAAACTGTGTACCAAATTTTATCCATCTAGCTATTCAAGTTTTTGAGTTATAGTGTTCACATGACCGCGGACAGACAGACTTCCCGTGGACGGATTTTGTCCAAATTTGATAGAAACCTACAAATTATGTTTAAAGACCACATACCAAATTTCGTCCCCGTAGCTCTAATAGTTTTCGAGTTATCGTGTTCACAGACATACACACAGACAGACAGACATAATTCCAAAATTGCTTTTTTCGGACTCAGGGAGGTCTAAAACGTGAAGATTCGTCAAAATCTCGAGTTCGAATTTTTTGACGATTACAATACTTTCTCTTTGTATACTTCGTATACGAGGAAGTAAAAATGAGGAGAAAAACTTCTGTTTCCCCGCTGAAATCCTTATTTTAAAAGGGTATTTTGAGATTGCAGTCACTCGTAATCTGAAGGTTACTTCATAGGTTTCCATAAAAAAAACTGCATGTTTATTTATCCAAAACATTTTGCGTACATTCTATCTCATTAATAATAACTTCATTAAGTAATTCTATGAAAGATAATTTTATTAAAATTAAATACATTGATATTCGACTCATCAAAAATGTTCCGATTTTCAATACAAATTACAGCAAAACTGCTGATATTTGCATGTTCCACAAAAGCTAAATAGGAATTCATGAAAAGTAATTACTTATAGCATCAAATAAGGGAGGCTTTTAAATGCTGGAAACTGTATTTTTTCCCGCTTTACTGTCCAACTATGAACCCAATTTACACTTCTCGAAACTTCCTCCTCTCAATAATTGCATTGCTTAAACGCAAATCTACTTCATTTGAATATTCACTAACACATTTAAAGTATTCCCTTAATTTGAATATTCACCCGAAGTCCAATAATCTATAAATAAACGTGACAAAACGTTTCTGCCGAACAAGCACACTTATTACTGTATTAGCTAGTTTAATGAAACTGACTAATGATTAATTCATGAGATCTATATTTGTCCTATAGTTATTAAGGAGAAGAGACTTGATTTCGATTCGTATAGAATTCGAATACAGGAGCTTTCAGAAATATTTAGATAATCCATTTGAAAATTGGAAATTTAAAATCGGTGCAAGTAGTGAATCAAGCAACTGCTCTAAAGGTAAATGGAATTTCGATGCAAGTTGATTCCAAAATCATAATGGAAAGATTAAAACCTTGAACGTACCGCGTTTCAGGTATCCGACCGTGTTCGGAGACATTTTTTTGAAAAATAACTTATATATAGTTTTTAATGTTATTTTTCAACTGCATACGTTTTAAAACTATGAAAATATTGTAAAATTAGGCTTTCAAAATAATATTTTTTTTAAAAAAAACTGAGAAATTTGAAGAAAAATTACTAAAATATTTGCCTTACGCTAACAGCCATAGACAAAATCATATTCTAAATATACATAAATCCTTGTAGGAGTACATTTTTATGACGGTTATCTGTGTTAAGCTCTAAAATATTTCTTGTACTTCAAAATAATTTTGAGATATATCTGAACATAGTTACTAAACTGGTAATGTTTCATCAAAAATGCTTTTCGTTTATATTTAAGCACTTAAAAATAATACTTGATTTTAAAATTGACCTTAGTTTTTAGAGGAAAACATCAAGCACATTACAGAAAACAATCTCGGAAAATTTCATATCAGTACTTGAATAACGTTTAGAGAAATCATCGTTACGGTCGACAGTTTTCCTCAAAAATATCATTTATCAGAAAACACACTTAAAGTTTTCATGCAACATAAAATAATGCTTACAGTTCGTAATAAAACAGCTGCAACTCCATTTGTAATTAACGTAGAGTAAAAAGTGAGACAGTTTTAGAAAGCTGGTTAAACAAACTACAAAGTTAAGACATAATTATCTTTTTTGATAATTTCATCAAAAACGATGATTTTAAACCAGTCGGATACCTTAAATATCACCTTCTTTTCTAAGTTTACTTTAAACATACGAAATTTCTGTTATTAACTCTATGTAACTTCTGTTATTATTCTGCTATTATCTTCATGTAGCAGGAAGTGAATGGAATTTCGCGAAACACATTGCACTAGCGGTTCTTAAAGTGTGCCCTGCGACACCTAGGAGATACCAGGGATACCGTGGGATATTATATAATTTTCACAATTTTATTTACATTCTAATTCAGTTTCATATGTAGCGATATTTTTGCAGAACACTTGACACAACTTATCACCTGAATTGGAAAAAAATACTTGCAAATGATAATTTCGATAATTTTGCATGCATTCAGGGCCCATTTAATGACACGGTTCCTTCTGCATTTACGATTACAAATGTAGGTAATCTGATTGAATTGACTTGTAAGAGATTGATTGATTATTTTCTGATTTAGATTTCAAGAAAAAAAATTAGGAAACTGAAAGCAAGCTCATATTCTGTTTCAGTGATTTAAGTCAGCTATTAATTTCCATAACAACTTTTAACAACAAATTGTAAAGATTATTGGGTAGTCTGTAAATTCTAATAGTACAATTATTAATTATAATCAATTAATGAATAATTAATTATAATATAGAATTAGATGTTTCTTTAATAATTAATCGTTAT
>BGPR01000282.1:619481-635148 GCA_013235015.1 Araneus ventricosus
CTTCTAAAACAGATAAATAACAAAACATGAAAACTTTCTTCTAAAACGGATCGTATCTTAGTAACAGCGAATTTTTACTTATTCTATACACTCTTTCAGCTCGCATGCAACAGTAATGGTTGAAGGTTGCAAAACTTCACAAAGCTCAGTAACTATCGTATCCGTTTTTATTTATCTACAACGAAACATAAAATCTGTGGTTTCTATTGCAGCAATTTTCCTTTCACAATATTTTTTTTATGATTTCTAATATTTAAAAATAACTATTGAGCGTAAGAATCGAAAAACAGCTTTCATAAAAATAAGATGGAATTAACAAAAATTATTTCTGAAAAAGGCCTGCAAGTGTGAAAAGAAACGGGAATCCTTTAACAGAAATAACTCAAAATGAAAACTTTCTTCTACAACAGATAAATAACACAAAATGAAAAATTTCTTCTAAAACAGATATATAACTTTCTTCTAAAACTGATAAATAATACAAAATGAAAACTATATTCTAAAACAAATAAATAACCCAAAAATGAAAACTTTCTTCTAAAACAGATAAATAACACAAAATGAAAAATATTCTAAAACAGATAAATAACACAAAATAAAAACTTTTCTTCTAAAACTGATCGTATCTTAGTAACAGCAAATTGTTACTTATTTTATACACTTATTCAGCTCGCATGCAACAATGATGGTTGAAGGTTTCAAAGCTTCACAAAGCTCAGAAACTACCGCTACCTTTCTAGTTTGCTTTTTCCGATTCATTTACACTCCTGCAGAAACTTCCCAACAATAAAATCGATTCCACCTGCATTTTCCAGTAAGGAATCTATTTCCCGCGTTCATCCTCTAAAGTTTTCGATATTCTATGTGCTACACCAATCTTTTGGTGGAGCATTTATCCATGTTCCTTTGCTGAGTATTATACGCCAGGAACCTGAATCCTGTGCAGCATCAATCGTCGAAAGGACCATTGAGTCTTTGAGTTCCATTCAAAGCGTTGGCGAGCACAAACTCCAGAATCGAGCCCCTTTGAGTAGTCTCGATTATCATCATCCATCTCAATCGTCTACGTTACACGCGACCGGATATTGTGAGTACTGGATTTCCAATGGGCAGATTATCGCCATCGGAGTTATTGCATGTGCTTAGAAAGATATCCATCATATCTAATGTGGATCGTAAATTCGCACAAAGGATTATTTAAGGATACCATTATGAGGGAATGAGCATTATGCATTTGATCTGAACCAATTAATGTATTTGAAAAAGTTATGCATATGCATTATGTTGAATAATGTGCGGAGATAGCTTGTGAAGCAAATGAAGTTCGACATTTTTTCATTGCAGTCGAATGCATTATTATTATATCATCTTGTATGTGTTTAGAAAAATCTTCTTTTGCCTTTGAAGAGTTTTGACCAAAAATTGATAAATATTTTCAATTTTAGTGTACGTATCACCTGTCGTTTTCTTATCCGTTTGGCTTGTTACATTTTTGTGTTATCTTGGTCAGTAACTCACTGGCAGATAGACGCATACATAATTTGTCGGACACAAAGAGGTCTAAAATTGGGGATTGATCAAAATCTCGAAGTGAATTGTTTTGACGATTGCAACACTTTCTAACAGTATAGTTCATATTCCAGAAAACAAATAAATGTTTTAAGAAAAGACTCCAAATATTTATTATTTCATTCCATATTATTGATTCTCCAGGTTATAGTTTATTATATTATACAGGGTATCCACACTTATCGTGGTCCAAAAGCTAATTTCTAAACCGTTAGAGATAGACATATAGTTCCAACTGGAAAAATTATTTAAATGAAAGGAAGAATTATAATATATGTTTTCTGATTGAATAAATATATTCCTAAAAAGTTACGAAATCTGACTTTTTATACAGTGTCCCGGTCCTATCAATCACGTTTAGTCAAATATTTGTGACACTCTAATATTTTAGACAGAAAAAAGTCTCACTCTTCAGCGACTAAAACTGACTGAGTTATGGAGTATTCAATATCGCTGACTTAGACCACTTTACACCATTTCAATAGCCGTCTTAAAGACGATCCACCAACCAATGCGCAGCACTTGCTCGACGAGGCCGCTGATTGTTTAAAAATCATGAAATTCGAAGCTCCATAACTCGCTCAGTTTTTGTCGCAGAAGAGTGAGACTTTTTTTGTTTAAAATTTTAGAGTGTCAAAAATATTTTAATAAATATGACTGACAGGACCGAGGGACCGTATATAAAGTTAAAATTAAATAATTAATTATTTAGAAATATATTTAGTGACTCAAATAACGTCAAATGTAATTCTTCCCTTCATTTAAAGCATTTTCGCAATTGGGACTATACGTATATCTCCAACGGTTTAGAAATTAGATATTGGATCAAGATAAGTGTGGACACCCTGTATAGTTTGAATCAAAATCAATAAAATAGTTTTCTAATTCTATAAAATCAAATCAGGTAAAACCAAGAACGATGTCTATGTTACTGGATCTAGATTTGGTACTACATAAACTAGAGAAAAGTAAATATTAATCTCGTTTCATGAGAGAGCCATTTTTATTGTAGATCAAAAATACTCACTTACGGTTGGTTATTCTCTGATCGAAACCCTGCATAATCTCTAGACTTTGTTCTCGAGTCATCCATACTTCCGAGAGATTTCGATCTGAAATATTATACTTCAGAAATGTCTCTCTTTTAAATGAAAAAGAATTGTTTTTACCCGTTTTCATTTGAAAATATCCATATTGACAGAAAGGATGATATTGACTTTCGAGATTGTTGAATGTCAAGTTTTTTTATTTATGATTGGAATTTTTATCAGTTTATTTCTGCGCGTCACATATATTCTGAATAAAAATAAACTAACCAGTTTCTACTCTCAATTTTTGTACTTTTTCGTCTCCAAAATATGTTTGTTCGGCTGTGCGTGTATAAACACGATAACTCAACAACGCAACGAGCTAGATGCGTGCAATTTAGCATATTCTTTTAGTACAAGAATTATTTATCTGTATGAAAGCTGAGGCCACGGTGGCCTAGTGGGAAGGTGTCGGCTTCGGGGCTGGAGGGTCCCAGGTTCGGGACCCAATTCCACTTATGATCTGCCGTGTATGGGGCCTGTTGCACACTATCATACGTAGTGGCCGAACGTCCTCCCGCCGGTGTGGTGCAGAAGCTTGGAGAGAGGGTGCCAGTTCAGGTGTCGTCCTCGCCATCTGACCGCGGTTCGAAGTCCGTCCCTAAATATCCCTCGTGTTGCTTCAAAACGGGACGTTGATATAACTAAACTGTATGAAATACAAAATATATCTTAAAAACAATCAACTAGAAAAATCAGAATAAATTTAAAAATAGAAACTTAACTTAAACTTTAAACAAGAACAACACAAATTTTTATTTATTAACAATAAAATTTATTTAATAAAATTTATACAATGTTTAAGTAGGGCGGATTGAGGGACTTCAGCATTTTTTTTTTCTTTTTCTAATCGATTGAAAATGCTTCAAAATGAACAATAACATTTTTAAAAAATTCTAGGCTGTTTTTATATATATATATATATATATATATATATTTGCAATCAAAGTTCACCTCTTAGATGACGTGGGAAAAACGATCCATTTTGCCGCGAAGCAGGTCTGACGTCACACGTTCCCAAACAGGGGAAAACCCCCGTTCGCTCGCTGTAGAGATTATGCTTTTTTTTCTTTATTTTCTGACCGTCGCATCAGATAAAATAATGTCGGAAAAATACAAATGTTGTATTGTTCCTAAATGTGTTAATACAACTAAATCGGAACCCGATGAGTAATTTATCTATATTATATCTATTAAAATTTTATATCACGAAGAACAGTGAAAAACAGCTTTGAACTTTGAATATAAGTATTAGGTGAGATTTTAATTATCAATTTTAAAGCAAATAGTTAAATTTAATTAGTTTTTTTTTCTTCTATTTTATTACATGGAATTTATATTTTAACACTTTGAGGGGCGGATTACAGAGGCTGTCCCAACTTCTTTAAGATTAAAAAATATATATATATTAAACAAATTTTAAATTTTTTAAAGAAAATTATTTAAATTGTTATTTTACTGCTTATATTATTTCCATGGATATTCAAATGTTTCTTATTTTTTTTAATTACAGTACCATTCAAAATTAATTAGAATATCTTAAATATAAGTTTAAATAATTCACGATTTTTTTATGATGAAAACCGTTTTCATTTGTAGTGCAAGAAAATAATTCACAGAATTTTTGAGGCAAAATAAATCATTTAGATTCAATGAATAGATTCAAATCAAAATCAGTCTTCAAAAAGTCAATTTAATTATCAATTATTACAAGTGAAGAAAAGATAGATAAATTTATCTCATCGTACAACTAGGGATTGTCGATTTGTACATGGTAGCTCTTAAATTCCTGGATTAGTCGCATTCGGTCGTGTTTGAAAATTATTATAAATATATATAGGTTTCTTTATATAAGTTATTTTTACCGGATTTTTAAAAAATTACTATTAACTAATATCTTAAAATTAAAACTTGTACGAAGGAAATCCATTACATTTTTCATAGCAGAGTAAAATAAAACTATATAAAATAAAATTAATTTTTCAAAAGTACACGTGTATTTAGAAAAAAAATGCCGTACCTGAATTTATTTTGAGCAGAACTTTTGAGATAAGTATATTCTAATTTAAAAAAAAAATTAAAATTTATTTATTTTTTATATATTTATATTTTTTTTGGGGGGGGGGGGCTTTTTTTGGTAGGTATACGAAATTTCACAGAAAATGCAAAATCAGGTTCTTAGCTTTTTATTCTTTCTTGTGCGATAGAAATTGCGGCGTCTCCTCGGTATGTGGGAAGGCCCCTCTTTATATCTGCCTAAAGGGTAGGTTTGAGAACCTACTCGTTTTTCCTAAGGCGAAGTCTATTGTGGCTTTGTATACACAAGAAAGAATAAAAAAAGACCGAAGCCTATTGTATAGAGCTTTGTTCCGGTTACTGAATACATTCAAGGGAAGTTACGAACAGCTTTTATAATGAGATAATTTAAGAACTGGCGTGTCCAGTTTCTTTGCCATCATTCCTTGCCAGAATCAATCCTTGGCAAATTATCCGATTTACCCTGTACCAATTATCCGATTTACCCAAAACCAATATCCATTATGAAATTAAATTTTGAATAGTAGAAAAGCCAAAAACTTCTCTTCAAAAATGTTAGCTAGTACAAACGCCTTGAATCAAAACATGGTACGAAAGTAGCGAAAGAGAAGTATGCGAAGGAAGGCACGTGTGACGTCAAAATCGACTCAGCCAATGAGAGCGCTTTTCGGATTGCATCATCATTCCTGCTCTTTTGGTGCATCTTTCGCCATCGCAAATTTCACTTGCATATTTGAAATTAGAATGATTTTTTTCTATTAATACGGATTGCTTTCACGCATTTTTAAAAAAATGCTGAAGTTCCTCTTTACAGCAGCAGAACAAAAAAGATGAATAATGAAAATCAGTAACATACAAAGAAAGCCAAATAACAAAGATAAACTCAGAGGTAATCGAAAAAAAATCAAACAAGGAATCCATTCTAGTCCATTTTTTCAAGGGCTAAAGACTTCATTCGAAATGGATTCAAAATAACACTTCCTATTAAAAGAAAGTTAGCCTGGGTTGTGATTACGTGAAGACTTTTTCCTCAACTATGGGCATAGGGTCAGTTTTTATTTATGAAGGCTAATTTCAATATAGCCAGATGGCTGATAATTTTAATTAATCTTATTAGCGTTTTGATGTTTGTGTTTTTCCTTTTTCTTTTGAAAATATGCTTTTTGGTTTACAGATCTCCTTTGTCTTTTGCTTGGGACATTTCGGGCTATGAGAAGCTGTTTGGCGTAATGCTAGCTTCTTACAGAAAATTCCCCAATTATTATTTTGTATCCATTTCGAATAAAGTTCTTAGCCCTTGAAAAACATGGACTAGAATGTATTCCTTGTTTGCTTTTTGTTTTTTGCGATTACCTCTGAGTTTAAACTGTATGAAATTTTGATCCAAATCTGTCAACGGGTTGAGTATCTGTGGGTAGGGCCTTTTCGGTCTCTTTGAGCGCAATAACTCAAATACGTAACGAGCTAGCTAACTGAAATTTGGCAAGTGGTGATAACACACAAACGTTAGATCTGTGTCGAATTTTGGATTCAATCGGTCGACGGAAAGGGGTCCTAAACGCACCTTCTTCATTATAATATTACGAGTCTACGGACAAAATGCGTCGAATTATCAAAGTTGAGGGTCGCTGGTCGCTATAAGTACTACGGAATGCTTCTTTGATTTTAGAATTGGCATCCCGCTTTGCAGACTGTTGGGTAGTTTTTTTAACGTTTACAATACTTTCTTTTTCTTCGTATACGAAAAAGCAACAAAGGCATTTAAGGTATCCGACTGGTTTAAAATCGTCGTTTTTGATGAAATTATCCAAAAAACTTTTTTGACTTAATTTTGTAGACTGTTTAATCAGCTTTCTAAAACTGTCTCAATTTTTTTGACAAATGGAGTTACAGCTGTTTTATTACAGAACTGTAAGCATTATTTTATGTTGCATGAAAACTTTAAATGTGTTTTCTGAGAAATGATATTTTTCAGGAAGATTGTCGACCGTAACAATGATTTCTCAAACAGTTATTCAAGTATTGATATGAAATTTTCTGAGATTGTTTTCTGTAATATGCTTGATGTTCTCCTCTAAAAACTAAGGTCAATTTTAAAAACAAGTATTATTTTTAAGTGCTTAAATATAAACGAAAAGCAATTTTAATGAATAATTACCAGTTTAGTAACTATGTTCAGCTATATCTCAAAACTATTTTTAAGAACAAGAAATATTTTAGAGCATAACACACATAACTGTCATAAAAATGTGCTCCTACAAGGATTTATGTACATTTATGATATGATTTTGTCTATGGCTGTTAGCGTAAGACAAATATGTTAGTCATTTTTCTTCAAATTTCTCAGTTTTTTTAAAAAAATATTATTTTGAGAGCCTAATTTTACAATATTTTCATAGTTTTAAAACATATGCAGTTGAAAAATAACATTAAAAAATATATATAAGTCATTTTTCAAAAAAATGTCTCCGAACACAGTCGGTTACCTTAAACACGCAATTTCTAGCACCTTAAACGAAACGACTAATAATTCTTATTAGTCGTTAAAGTCCATTAAATAATTATATTTATTTATTATAATTGTAACTAACCTATTAAATAATTCTTATTTTTATTTATGCACTATTTATATCTAATTACTGCAGGGACAAAGATAAAATAGTTTTAAAATTCGAAGACTCCTTCTACTCTTTAAAACACAGTAATAAAAGATTTCCTAATTCTTCTCCAAAGTGGTTATTTAAAGTAGTCACGTTTCGCCTTTGCTTAACGTACCTGTTAGACAACTTGAAACTTTGCTTACTCAATTGTACTTGAGTACACAAAACTTGAAGATTCTAACAGGTACATTATGCTAAAGACGAGGCACTTACTTTTCAAGTGCAGATTTCCTCGAAATTCAAGGATTTTCTTTTTATCTGCCGCAAAATAAACGCTCGCACATTATATTTATTGTTCGCAGCAATGCGGAAGAATGCGAAGACCATTATGCAACAACTCTTCTTAAATTAACGTTTTTGCTTCGGCTGAATTCCTCAGAGATGCATAACTTAAGGAAGCATTCCTCTATTTGCTACGACTTCTTTTGTTCTTGTTAGTTAAATTCTTACGATGAAGTTGCGAAATCTAAGTTGTCATAACTAAATCTTCCTCATTAAAGCATTTTAAATGCTGATGTTCCGCATAAGATGGATTTTTTATCGTTTTTAATGATGTCGCTTGGGATGTTCTAAGAAATGTTTAAAAAATTGCTTATTAATTATATCTTTGACACATATTTAATTACCTAACCGATTTAATATTTCTCTCTCCAGAGGTCGCTGTTCTTAAATGAAAAAATTAAACACTTACCGACGCTGCTTTCTATTTCTAAGTCATCGTTGCCAAGCAACCAAAAGAGATACTGAAGACTTGCGGTTTATGGCGCAAGAGGTAATATTTGGACAAAATATGTGCAAACTCAATAACTAAATTTATATTTGTCTTTAAAGTTCAAAGTTGCGTTACAAGATAAATAAATAAATTGTATGGACGAGTTTTCTGGTTTGTTTACTTACAGTGAAAACCTTGACTCTTGAAAACCTTGACCTCTCTGAAATAAAAGAGTGAATGAAAAAATTTATAATTAGGAATGAAGTTAATAAAATAGATATTCGTCAGCCAAACAATTTTATCGTTTGGAAATCTGCAAAAAAACTGCATTCAACTATGGGCGAGTTTTCTGGTTTGTTTACTTACAGTAAAAACCTTGACTTTATCTGCTTATATGTTGGACTTCCGCTTTGACGATCCATTGACTTAGCATTACACCGGAAATACGTAGTACAGGCATGTAAACAAAGGAGAAAACTTCGATTAATCGTCACTCTTTTCACCATCAGTTTCTATTATCCGTCATCGTCTAAAAATGCAAGTTTATACGAGTATTACATTTTTTGTGCATCATTACTCTTATATTGAAGTTTATATTGATCGTTTTATAAAATTAAATACAATATGTATGTACTAGAGGGTTACACCCCCTGCTCGCTCCGCTCCCCAACCCCCATGAATCACATTATACTTTTGGGTTCACTACGATACCCCAGTTCGCTTCGCTACAAGCATGCATTTCTGCTAGTAATATGAAATCATAAATACATTCATTACTGAAAGTAAATTATCTGAAATTGCATGAAATTCTAAAATTAATTTTTCATTAATTACTAAAATTAAAATATTCTGGTAACAGAGATATATATTTAAATGTTAGAAAGAAATCTGAATCCTAATGTATATAATTCTAAGATGTTTAAAAATCAAAATTATTTACACCAATCAGAAATAAGTCATTTAAAACATTTTTCCATACACAATTGACAATATCTTCAGTAGTTTTATTTGGCCTCGCTTCATTCCATCAAAATCTTAAACATGCTCTATTTTCAATGATATGTTGCTGAGAAAAGCTTCCCCACGTGTATTCACACTCACTCCAATTATTATTTAGCCAAAAAAGATATAACTTTTCTCTCTGGGCAGTTATTTATGTGTTAAATCTCAGAGAATTTAAGTTGTCGAGAGATGATATAACCCATTTTACAACTTTTTACCTAAAAAAGGGCAATTTAAAGAGTAAAGTGGTTTGAATCATGCCAATATTAACCCTCTAAGCGTCCGTTATTTTGAACTAATAGATTTAAGACTTTAAAAATTAGCTTTTGAAGTGAGTATTGGGATCTCTATTGCATTAAATGAAGTCTCTGAAATCTTGAGCATGTTTTATCCATGGTATTTGAAGAAATTATATATGCAACCGTGAATTATTTGCTTTTTGAATTGGACGTGAAAAACGGAGAAATACGGCTCAAACGCTTAGAGGGTTCACTACTCAAAATTGAAACCATATTAATAGTAACCTTAATATTAGGAAACCATAATAATGTTGCAAAAGTCTTACTGTGGGTGTATGGTGTAAACAGTCCAACACGCAGGATAATGAAGGTTTATTTACAAATATGCAGGAAAACACGTAGCACAGGTAGAGGAAACAATAGTTCTTGCACAGATTACCAATGTAAATAGACAACAATTCGCAGGTAATAACAGTTCGCCATTTTGATATTTAACAACACAAACAGTCAGCAAATAACTAGTAACGACAATAACTACACTTTCAATAGCGCTCGGCTCACCAGCTTCCTAGCTCGCACTGCGGACGAAGCTCTAAAGTCGTTCCCAATGGATCGACACTACTACTTCTGATACAGGCGCAGTCCTTATATACTCTCTCCGACAGGCCGTGACGTCACAAGGAGTTTTCTCGTATATTCACGCGTATTCTCTTTCCTAATAGAAATATCGAGAAAAGGGTTGCATTTTCTGGAATCATCTATTTGTCGCCAAAATGGTCGCCAAGTTTGTCGCCAAGGTTAGGGGTCCAGACGTGGCTGCTGTCGATCATCTCATACTTACCCCTGTAAAACTCTCTTCCCAACCATAAGATTCGCATTGCTGGGAAGCGACTTTCCATGTTTGTAACAATAATAATCATAAAAGGTGCAAGGTATTTATCTGGGTAGTCACTTATGTTTTTTAAAACTCAGAAAATATGAGTAAAGGAGAGATGAAAAAGCACATTCCTCAATATTTCAACTGAAAAGGACATATTAAAGAGACTTTCATTCATTAGTCTAATCGAAACTGCAAGCCTTGTATTTATTTATTCAAACTATTTAACTCAAAAAAAAATCGTTGAATATGAGTAAAGGAGAGATGAAAAAACACATTCCTCAATATTTCAACTGAAAAGGACATATTAAGGAGACATTCATTCATTAGTCTAATCGAAACTGCAAGCCTTGTATTTATTTATTCAAACTATTTAACTCAAAAAAAAAATCGTTGAATATGAGTAAAGGAGAGATGAAAAAACACATTCCTCAATCTTTCAACTAAAAAGAACATATTAAAAAGACATTCATTCATTAGTCTAATCGAAACTGCAAGCCTTGTGTTTATTTATTCAAACTATTTAACTCAAAAAAAAAAAAACGTCGTCTCTCAAAAAACAAAATCCGTTATCTCGGTCCTTCCGCCGTTGTAAACAAAACAAACTTGCGAGCTGTTGCCACATGTCGATTAAGAAATTCGACCCTTTTTTGTCGTTACGTAAGAGAATTATATCAAGATTTTATTTTCGTTTCCTCCCAAGGCAGCAGTGAAATCAACTTACTATACTGTTTAGCAACGGATTCGGAAACACTCCGCGCTTTCGCGCATGCGCTGGGCGGAGTTATTTTCATCAAAATAAGGGGAAAGCGAAGAATGGAAGGGTGATGTTTACATTTTAATGAGCGTGATCTAACAAAGAACTCCGGAAATTGGCTCATATGACTCATTGCGTGACACCTCTTTCCGGTGTAAAATCGTCGAAAAGTGGTAGTTTCCGAATCCGTTGCTATACTATAAATGCGTATTAAGAGATTTCTGTTATCCGTCTATTCGATTATCAGTCACAAACTTGATCCGGACAGTGACGGTTAATCGAATTGACTTACCAGCAAATTTTCAATTTTATTTTGGCATCATTAGATGCGTTTTAATGCAGAATAACCCCAGGAGAGATATAAAACTTTTTAAATTAAATAAAATAATTTAATTAATAAAATTAACAGTTAAATAATTTAATTTTTGTCTTCATCTGCCATCTACTGGTAGCTGTCGGAACTACTTTCCTCGTGTTCATGTGAATACTGTCAGGAAAAACGGTCAAATTGCGAGGATTAAGCGTGATGAAACTAGGACTTTTAGGCAACATTGGAAATACAGGGTTAATCGAAGTTTTACTGTACAGAAAAGTAGTGCTGTTGTCACTAACTCCACGTGGTATAGCATAACTAGCTAAGTCCTTGAGTCAAGGACTCGTGATAAAGAGAAAAACTAAATGGAATTCGAAACTAACCCGAAACATCTTAGCATCGTAATGCTTGCGGCTTCATTCGTTTGTCTTCCTTATTCTGGCTTGGTTGCATCAGCTGTTGCATTCTGTTAGTAACGCAATTTACAGAAAGAATTCCAACCTGGAAACATTATAATGTTAAGAAAACATCGAATGTTTTGAAATATGTTAAAGTATTTGTTGGAAATAAACTGAAACGTCTAAAATTTATTTTTATTTTGCCAAAGAGAAAACTATTAGCTATTTTCATTGATTATTCACAAGTTATTTAGTTGCACGAGTGTTGCGAACTTCCCCACAAGAAAGTAAGAGAGGTCGGTCCATTGAACCCTGTGAGGGCCTGGACGGAAGGGGGGAGGACCTTCCTTCAACCTTTCTTGTAAGTTGACTTCTTGCTTTAATTTAGAAAGTCAATTCCCTCAGCGACGTTCCAGCGTAAGGTGCCACCCATTTTTTAGGACACAGTTAGTTGGACTCGTGACTCGTAAGTAAGAACTCAAGTGGCCTGGTCCCATTGAGTTACAGGTACACAGTTAAAGAGATGAAAGAAGAGAACTCGTGTTCACTCTGCGCCACTCTAACATAAGGTGTCAACCTTTTCTGAGCACAGGGCACGGTTAGATATTTTAAAGGGGTGAAGACCTGCAAATTGAGGCCCAACTATTATATAAATGTATTGATGAGTTTGTAGTGCTTGATGAGTGCATGGTATCCTATGTCTAACATAATCTCAATGGCGTCAAGGAAATAAAACGATTTCAATGTCAGTCAGCGAGTCGTCGCATCATTGCCTTTCGAGATAAGTACACTCTCATTTACATTATACATAAGTTAAGAAAATATTTACTCCTGATAAGCTTGTGTGAATCAGATTTTGCACAACGAGGTTATATAAAGGGAAAGCATTGTTACGAGATTGTGATTAAACTAATTTTGAAAATATTTATTAAAATTAAGGGGGGGGGGAATTGTACGAGAATAAAATTAGAATTTTTGTGCAATAATATGTTCTGAAGTTATTGAGGGAAAATGTTAAAATTTCGATTAATTTTTAAGTAAAAGTCTAATTAACCTTCTGACTGCCGATTTTTTTAAAATTACTATTTAGATACAATATTTGAAATCATGTTCAAATATCGTTTAAACCAAGCGAATTGTTATTTACATGCAAGGTTTTATTAGTAAAACAATGTACACAAATGAAATGACGCATTTCAGAAATTAATTTAAAAAAACCTAAAAATGTTGGAACTACAAATTATTTTTAAAATGAGAGCGCCTCTCAAAAAGTTTCTTTTTCAGAGAGGCCAATATGCCATTTCGGTAGTCTAAGGGGGGCTGTGAATTAATCAAATATTTATTTAGAGGCCCTTATCTGAGAAAATATTAAAACTGGAAGAAAAATAATATATGTGGGATTCCGTTCAATTAAACAAAATGCCCACGGAAGGGTTACCTTTAAGGGATAAGGACCATATATTTGGCGCAGCATAATCAAAAATGGTTTTTGCGCCAGTAAACCAAACCAAACCAATCAAGGGATAAGTAGCTTGGGTTTATGTCTAGAGGATTTAAGGGTTTTTACTACATTAAATTTAGAAAAAAATATTACATAAAATAAATGAGTAGACTTCAAGTTAAATACAAAAACATTTATTAAAGTACTATAGGGAGAATTTACGGGGGGAAGGTATATACACAAAAAGTATATTGAGAGTGTTGAGAATTTATATGAAGTCATATTTACTAGGTGAGCCAGATTAATAAGGGATAGATGTTATAGTTTAAGAATATTATATGGTATTAGAGATTAGAGAGCCATAAGAAAGGTGAGACGGGACGTAGTTACCCTAATGCGAAGATCGGCGGCTTAACTGCGCCAAGACTGATCTGACAACAGAGGAATTGAGAGATGTACTTACATTTTGGCTGCCTGTTCTCAAAGTGCAGTCTGGCTTTGTTAGGAAAAAAGAGGGCGCTGTTCGTAGTTCGTACAGAGCAGAACTGTGGTTCCATCTATCGCCAAAAAAATTAATCTAGCTCTTACATTCTTCTTTATACAGTGATTAAATTATTCTTTACTGGTAATATCCTATATATATATATATATATATATATATATATATGTAAGATCAGACTTTAAAAAAGCAGAAAGGCTGTCCATTGTTATCAAGGAAGAGACGATATTTGTTTAAATCTTCTTTTATTGAGGCATCAGGCGTTATTTCTTCATAGGTAAAGTATTTAATTTGTTTGCAGCTCCATGACCAGAATTTAGAAGTTTACGCCCGAGCGGCGCGTTGTTGTTGAAAGCTTACGTGCTGGCGTGAAAAAAGGCAGAAATGAATGCGCAGAACGCTTAAGTACCCAGAATAGGGAATTCCCCTTGAAACTCGTGATTAGAAAAGAAAGTTGTAGTGTTTTAATTATGTTGAAAGTAGAAGTATTTAAAATGAGATGTCGTTAAGATTATTTAGGAAAGTTAAAAAATTAAAATATCACATATATATATATATATATATATATATATATATATATATATATATATATATATATACTGAATTTTCATTTTATGTTTTGTACTTCTATCGTCCAGAGAACACTTTTTATCTAATGCATTTTGTATAATTGCGACCACAATACGTAGGTACCCAAGCCATAAACACTTGGCAAGAAATCCATTAGCAAGTTAGGAGAACATCATAATTTAATTACCGGAACAACAAAATTCTATATGTTTTTGAGGCAGCGCAGAAACAAACAACACACCGCTCCCTGTCTGTAATTTCTCCGTGCCGCGAGAATGAAAACAACATTATGAAAATTAAGCATAATTAGAGCACTGAGACAAAATTCCTGTCATTCCCCGTCTTTTCAAAGAAAACCAAAATGTTGCTGTGCTATTCATCATTACTAAGTGCATCTATGCATAATCTGCTGGCCAATCAATTCAAGTTTCGAATAATGTGAAATGGCTTTATTATAGCGAACTGGAATATTGCATATTTTTTATCATTAAGATAGATATCCTGGAAATACATAGGATGTTCATAAATAATTTGACCCATTTCAAAAATTAATGAAGTAAGCTAATAATGTTACAACTACGGTTTTTAAAAAATTAAAGAGCATTTTAAAACGTTTTTTTCAGATAGGTAACGCGTCGTTACGGTGGTCTAAGTGGTCGTAAATTATTGGACATCTCCCAGTTTCGAGATTCATAGTCTGCGAAACTATTAAAGCTAGAAGAAAAGTAAAAGTATGTATTTGCAGGGAATTTTACGCTCTTTAATTTTTAATTCACATGTAGTGTGAAAACTGAAGATATTTCGTAATATTCAAGCAAAACTAAAAAAGAAACCGGAAAACACGCATCGGCTTCTGCTGATCGGTAGCCATTGCGTGCGGAATTTTCTCGCTGTGAAAAATTTAGAACGGCGTAACGCCGCGTTACCTATCTGAAAAAAAACTTTTGGAGATGCGCTTATTTAAAAAAAGCGTAGCTCACAAATTTTTAGTTTTTTAAAATTAATTTTTGAAATGCGTCACTTCATTTGTGTACACCCTGTATAATATGATTCAGTGGTTTAAAAGTACTAAGTAAACCCATTAGCTTGCGAAAATGGCAGGATGCAGCAGGAACTGGGCTTATTTCCAATCCGCGGAAATCGCGGGATAAGCAGTAAAACCTTAAAAACCCTTTCTAAATGAGCACCTACTCCCCAAGATGTAACTACATAACAAATGTGGTAGCTCTAGGTGTTGAATGATGTTTGCATCATGTACGTCGCAGATAATATTTACAGATAATATGGCAGCCTATAAGCATTAGCATGTTAAAAAAAATCATTTACCAACGCTGCTTCGTATTTTCAAGTCGTCGTTGCCAAGCAACCAAAAGGGATACGAAAAAACTTTTTTTTGGATTAGTTAAGCTTGCGGTTTATTGCGCAAGAGGCAATATTTGGACAAACCTGTGCAAACTAATAGTTAATATTTGCATAGTATATATTTGTCTTTGAAGTCCAGAGTT
>BGPR01000282.1:641189-657429 GCA_013235015.1 Araneus ventricosus
AACTTCATTCCTAATTATATATTTTTTTCATTTACTCTTTTATTTCAGAGAATTATATTTCCCATCTAAAGCTTCATTAGTAAACTACTCGTAAATAAAAGACTACTGAACCTCTAACCTACACAGAAAATACTTCAATTCAATAAAGCATCTCATTGAATTATAGTTCCCGAACTCATCTCCAGTTAAATGCCACACCATAAGCAGTTTCTTTCCATTTTATTTAGTCCAAGACAAGTTCTTTCAAGAAGAATCTCCGGTTAAAAAAATACCTCATTTTTGTCGGACACAGGTCATTCAAGGTGGAAGAAGCTCTATTGATACATATCGTCGGAAATCAAGCTTGACAAGTCATAGAAAATTGTTTTGCTGATTAGAATACCGAGTATTCCATGTAGCGGTAATGCAAATTAGCATTTGCCCTATTCTTAAATGTGAAACCTCTTTCTGTCAGAATTATCTGCACTTCCTTATGAATATGTCACGTAATTGAGACGCATTATCTCGATGCTAATTGGTAAAGGTAAGAACATTAAGGAAAAAGTATGAGGAAGCAATTCGGTCAATGTGTTGGTTGTAAACTTTTATCTTGAGGTGGATTCAAATCATGCCAAATATTAAGTTTAATCAGCTATTAATTGAGAAATTGATGATGGCTTGTCATAAAATAATCTTAAACACATCCTTTTATGCCAGTGTTTTTATATCTTTATTTATATCCACTTTAAAACACTGTAAATTGCAATCAACTTGAGAACTATAAGTAGAACTCCAATTATCCCAAGCCAATTATACGAATGTCGAATTATCCGAATTGATTTTGGGAGAAATAAAATAAAAATCGAAGAATATCAAAATTGAGAAAATAATAGAGGGAGCGAGTCCTTTCCTGATAAAAGGAGGTTATTCTTAGGAAATAGAATAAGGACATGCATATTGTATTTTTCATATATTATTTTAATGCATTCTTCTTATGTGATGATCCTTCAACGATAATTTAAATTGTGATAGTCTTTGATGTAAATCTTACAGCTTTCTGTATCTTAGGTGTGTTAAACTTAAAATTTGCGAAATTAGAAATTTGCAGGGGAGCCTTTACTAAAATGTCAGATGGTGTGGTATGAGTATTATAGCCACTTCCAATGTAATGGCGAATTTGAGAAGTAAAAAATTAATTAAATAAAACCTAAGAGATTAAAAAATTCTTTATGATAATGTTTGCGTTAACTTTTTATTAACGTTTTGTTAACTTGTAAATTGCGTGATGTAAAAAAGTTACACACAGAATGCAACGACTGATGCAGTCAAACTAGATGAAGACAAGACAGGCGAAACAAACCTAAAAAATAATAAGTTTTGGTCTGTAGGTTCGAATATCTTTCTGTTTCTTTAGTTGTTGTGATAGAATACCTTCATGTTAGATATCTCAAATGATTAAGTTTCGGTATCGTTTAAATTAAAATTGATGTCGCAAGGAAATGAACCGTGGTTCTGGGAATTATACGACTAATCTATTCCTTCCATTCATGTTCCGAATAAATAATTACTTTTTGTCATTAATTCTTGTATGCATAGATAAACTTCATTAATATCACTAATTCTGGTGCACATTTTTACGAATTACTGCTGTTCCATTTATCTTCAACAAAACTATTCCACAAAGGTTCTGAGATATCCATGAATCGCATTAGTTATTATTTGGGCCTTTTTATTCACTTTCCTCTTGTAGGACTCTCTTCTATTATGCATGATGAGAAATTGACAGACCACAAACACAGTTAGCCCGAGGCTCGGAACAACGTCCTAATGACCGTTGCTTGATCGCATTCGAGATCTAACACACTCGCCACCATTAAGAAAAAGATCACTGAACATTAATATTTGAGTTGAAGGAAAAAGAAGAATGACTTGCTAACGACCACAAAATGAGGTTCGCGTTGAAGATATCAATCTAATCTACAAGAGGGAGCTATCGTGTGTCTCTTTGATGAAGAAAGGTTTAAATGTCTTCTTTCTTTTTTCACCGTATGCTATTCTATAGATAATGCATTTTCTTCTGTAGAGATATTAAATGGAAGATTCAATTTCTTCATCTTCTTTTACATTTGCTGTCCTGTGAGAAAATCTCCTCTTTTATTTGACCAGCATTGTCATCACAAATCTCGATCATAGCAAAATGGGTTAACCTGGAGTTTAGGGTGCGTACTCGCATCTTTTTCCTTAAGCTCGCCAATTCTTTGTCGCCAAGAGATAGAGTGCCAAAACATTTGTTTTGGGTGCGAGTTGAAAATTTTGTCGGCGTCGTGTGCGCATTCTCTTCGATTTGATTCGTCGGTGTACGAATTTGAATAATACTTCATTTGGAATTCTTGATCATTTACCAAACGATTTTTTTCAATAACCGTTCGCTTCTCTTCTGAAGATTTTCGTTCATTGAATTTTCTGATTCTCTTTCTTTGTGTTGCTGGTTATGACTTCCAAATATCGAACAAGGAATGTTTTTTATGGAAAGAATGGTTCCCTTGCTACGTTTCATCGTCTTCAGACGTCGTGTTTTTCCTGTGTCCGTGCTTTCCCTGTTTGTTTCGTTTCTCAATGAAAAAGCGAAGCTACGAGGGGACCCGCTTTGCTGAAAGCAAAGCCGCTGATTGTTTTTTCAGTTAAAAAAAATTTGCCCGGTGCACACTTGCAATGCCGATGGCATTGCGTGCTCAACTCTCGTTTTGTGATGCCGTAGCCTTCGAATACGCAGTAGACGTATAAAAAACACACTGCGCATCCTAAACAGTGTTTGGCGACGGCAAAAAAAATTACGCCAAAGAAAATTGGCGAGAAAATCGTACGCACCCTAAACACCAGGTTTACCGCAAAATGATTTGCTTGTGACTATGTTAAGCTTCATTTATTTGACAATGGTGCATCATTCTATAACAAGCCAATGCGAGTCGGAGACTAGTTTCTCGTATTGCAGAAGAATTTCTGATTTATCAAGTAGCAGTCATTGAAATGTTGTTAAATTGTACCTATTTTTGAGTGTCCAATTATAATGATAATGCATGTAAATAGAATATATATCAAATATTTGAAAGCATTTCGAAGCAAAGGCTTTTACACAAAAGAAAGTAGAACGGTATTTCTCATTGATTAATATGAATGCCAATAATATGATTTTAGAATATTTAGTAAACTAATTCAAATGCATTTGTCGTTTTGTTTACATGACTCCATCAGTACTGTTACAAAGATGTAATGTCGCTTTCCTGCCTCGTTAGTCTTATAGTTGGGGAGGGAGTTTTACAGGGATAAGCATGGAGTGACGGGCAGCGGCCATTTTGGCGACAAATTTGGCAACCTTGGCGACAAATCATTGATTCCAGAAAATGCGACCCTTTTCTCGATATCTCTATTAGGAATGAAAATACGCTCGAATGTACGAGAAAACTCTATATGACGTCACGGCCTGTCGGGGAGAATATATAAGGTCGAAGATCAGAGAGGTGTGTGTTGATCCACTGGAACGACTTTGGAGTTTCGTCTGCAGTGCGAGCTAGGAAGCCGATGAGCTGAGCGTTATTGAAAGTGCTGTCATTGTCGTTATTAGTGATTTGCTGACTGTTTGTGTTGTTAAACCTCAAAGTTCTGAACTGTTATTACCTGTGAATTGTTGTCTGTTGACGTTGTTAATCTGTGCAAGATCTATTGTTTCCTGTTACCTGTGCTACGTGTTTTCCTGCACATTTGTGAATAAACCTTCATTCTCCATTATCATACGTTTTGGACTGTTTGCACCATATACCCACAGAACGATTTTTGCAACAGTATGCTGGTGGCTTCAGACGTACGGAGGAAATTAGCACATGAATAGTCGAGAAGCAAATGAAACCAGATTTTTTTACACTAAATCATAATTTATTGATATCATAATTTATAATTTAAACCATCAGATGGTTCTGCAGTTTATGAAGCGAACCGTTACATAAGACAAAACAACAGGCGGAATAACGGCTAGCAAATATTCAGTGTGTTGCCTTCCATTCAGAAATACAGTTTCAAAAATTTGAATATATTCTCATCCTTTATGTGTGAATGGCATCTTTTTTTTTTATCTTCATTCCATTTAGAATTACTGACTTTTGTATTTCACTTTTCACCAAACTAATTAAATTTGTGTCTAACGACAATTTATATTAATTTCCGAAAATGAAGGACTTTTGTATCACCCTGCACACCAAAGTAATTAAATTTGTGTCTAACGATAATTCATATTAATTTCCGAAAATGAATGCTTCGTGAATTTCGAAATAATGCTCCAAATTTCTTCCATTTATCTTTTAAATAAAATGCTGATCATCTGGCTTTAGCTATACATTGAGAAATAATCTCCATTAATAAATGACAACCGGTTTCTGAACATATTTTCCCTAATTAATTCTATCCGTTTTATCTCCAATCAAACCACTCCCAAGAGAATTGTAAGATCACCAAGAATCGCATTAATTATTATTTTGGTCTTTTTTTCCCCGCTTTCCTCTAGAAATGTTTCTTTCCATTATGTATGATGAGAAATTACCAGTCCACAACCTCGGTCAGCCCGCGGCTCGAAACAACATACTAATGACAGTTGTTTGATCGCATTCGGGATCTAACAGACTCCCCGGCATTAAGAAAAAGATCGCTCAGCATTAATATTTGAGTTGGAAAGAAAAAGAATGACTTGCTAACGACCACAAAACGAGGTTTGCTGTCGAAAATCAATGGTCCTCTTCGATTCTACATGCGGGGAGAGATCGTGTGTCTTTTTGATGGAGAACGGTTTAAACGTTTCTTTCTTCTTTTCACTCTATGTTATCGCGCAGATTATGCGTTTTCTTCTTTAAAAGATATTGGATGGAAGATTGAGTTCCATTGTAATCAATTATGTTCGCGGTTCTGTGGCATGTTAGATTCTGTTTGCTTTGTTGAGTTGTTTTAGCTTTTCTAGTTTCCAACGGATGTAAAAATCCTTGCAAAATTAAATCCATTTTCATTGTGATTTGGAGTATGAATTAAGTGGACAACTCTCAACGTTCACTTAAAATAAGAGCCTCATTTGTGGAAGGTTGCCATAATTATTCGTTATCGCTCTTTTTGGCGAATTCTAAGGTTTCTTTGGCGGTTTAATTTTTAACCAAACGATTTAGATAATCATTGGCGGTTTAATTTTTAAACAGAGAAGTTAGCTAATTACAATCGTTCCATTTGAAATTTAGCCGTTTTAAGGCGACATACGACTCTTAAACCTCGAAAAAAGGCGGGGACACTGTCAAATTCGATACATTATATCTCTGAGACAATGCAATTCACCAACTCACTCTTTTTCTAGAAAAATATCTGTTCTTTCTCTTATAGTTCACACATTTCCAAACCTTTATATTGATATGTATTTTTTGAGAGAGTAATAAACATGGGTATTATTTTTCTAGAACAATGAGGTAGTCACCTTGCGCGCATGATTACGGATAAAATATTGGTCTAAACACAAGATTTTGGGTATCTAGGTAAACTAAACAGTCTGTTTAAGAAACCGAACCTCAATTTATTAACATTCAAATTTAATTTCTATTTTATATACCAATTTAACATAAAATGTTGCTAAAATTGTTTAAATTTCAACTTTTCTACCCCAAAAAAAAAAACTTCTTTGGAGAAAATATGTACAAAAAGTGTGGTTCAATTTGTAGAACATAGCACAATACATATTTAGTAAAAATTTTATGTAAAAAATATTCAATAGTTCTTGAGATATTGTACGCGCAATATAAAAAAAACAACACATTTTGAGATATAGCGCTGTAAAGATATGGCCATATTCAATGTTTACGTTGAGTAGCTGTTATATTTTCCTTCATAACTTTCATAATTATGAGAATTTTTTTAACACGGATTGTTTTAAATTGTTCAGGAAAGACAGGGGAAATAATATATATATATACATTGTTTAACAGTCGTATGTCCCTTAAATCAGAAAGCTGGATAAAGCAGATTTTATGACAATATTAGTTCTAGGTTTTCTTAGAAAGATGTTAGATTTAGAAATTGATATGTGAATAGTATAATGAAATATGCCTATTAGCACAAAATGCCCTACAATATTCATACGATATCTTTCCGATGTTAAGGGCGTTCATAATATCGAAGCCGCATCATGGAAACATGTTTGAATAGCTTGCGCTAATAAGAATATACAGGGTGACAATTATTGAGCTATATGTAAAAAAACTTGATAACTTTTGAACAGTTGGCGAGATTCGGTTAAAACTTGGCGGTTGAATGCTGGGCATGTTGGGAATTTTTTTTTGAGCATGCGCACTCTTATTGTTGTTCATTTTTCGTTGAAAATGTCGAAATACAGCGTTTCTGGGCGTATATCGATGGCCAAGGCCTACTATTCGAGCAATAACAGCCAGATTGCGGCTCAAAGGAAATTTACAACCGAGTACAAGCTGAAGACAATTAGTCCAAGTATTATAACAATCAAAAATGTGATTGAAAGTTTGAGAGAACTGGTACTGTCGATGTCTCGATTTCAGCAGCGATTTTCGCAGAATTTTGTGGCGACCAGCTTGATCGCCCGAAAAAAATTTCAACTGAATCTCTTATGCATAATTTTATATTCATGGTTCCCTTAACAAAGTGATTTTAAAATACAAATTGCTAAAGACATTTAACCTGCGTCCTTTCCTTAGCCTTTCACTTGTTCTGTTCCTTGTCTACATTAATGTAAACTACGCATTAAATTGGCGCGGCACATTATACGTCCAGAAGCATGCTAATTGGATTAATAGTTATAATTCTTAAAATTTAGCAAAATTAATTAATTAAATTTTAATTAAAATAGAAAACAATAACATATTTTGCATTAAATAGAAAGGCGCGTATGCAGCCAAATCTAACGAAATACAAAAACAAATAATAGAAATTTAAATTAAAAGAAAACAATGATAAAATGAAAAATAATGAAAACAATAGACGTTTTTGCGTGCAAACGCAGCAGCAAAAAGTAATTGCTTCAACAGAAATTTTTTTAAAAAAATACAACAAGAACTATAGAAAAACCAAAATTTACCAATACTTAGAACAATTTGTGAAGAAATTATTCAAAATGAAAAGGAACTAAAATGGCTCACTCATCAGAAACCACACGCCATTTTTAGTTCAAAAAGGAACAAGATTTTCTGTGGAAAGGAACGACAAAAAGTCAAAATTTATTCCTTCCTGTGGTCTGAATCTTGTCCGGCCACCAAATAAAGAACATAAATCCAAAATTTTTTTAATCCATAATCAGAAGAAAGAGATAAAAATTTTACCTTCTTTCAGAAGCAAGCCAAGCAGAAAAATGACGCAATAGATACAAAACAATCAACGATCTAGAAGCTATCCAGTAGCTCCATCTATGAATAAAAATTTGAACTATTTCTCAGGAGAACAAAAACTAATTTTAAAAAAGATCAAGTTTTAAGGAAACAAAAAAGGAATTGGATAATTAACTAATTGGATTAAGACGCGCAGATAAAACGAATTAAAACATAGCAAAGATAATCTGTCAGTTTACTGGATTATTTCATTCTATACTTACCATCTTGAGGACTTCATTTACATATTTCACAGAAAAATTGATCAAATAAAAGAAGAAAGTAAAATCCATTAAGATATTTTCTAAGATTTAAACAATGGAAGAGAAACACGCAATTAAAGATTTAAACAATCAAAACGGTTTCAAATGCGTTACAACAATGAAAAGTATTGTTGTAAATTATGCCTAAAAATGTTTTTAAAAGGTTATTAAGATTAGAGAAAAAATAGCACGTCAACTTTATTGATATCATTGAAAAGATTGTTTTTTGCACTTTCAGATGGGATAAAAAATGAGTCTTGTGCTGTAATATTTTCGAAAGTTATTAAAGAAAAACGCCAAACTTTCACTTAATTTTTAACTAAAGTATCAAAAAAACGGTTCCAAGGTGCAGATTCCCACCCTTCAAAGAATATTCGTGTCGTAGCTCTAAGTCCAGCGGTCTTCCCAGTAGAGCACCGACAGCCAGACACACATTCTCCTTTATTATTAATAGAGATAGAGATGTGTATAATCTGACTATCGCATGATGATTTCGTTTACTTATAAATTCAAATCGTGGAGTACTGTCCTCTTCCCCCAAAAACCTGAGCTGAGAAGTTCATTCTAAATATCAAATATTCGCTATTCGTGTTTTAAACTAAATGGAGAAATGATTCCACTCTAAACAATAATTTCTTTCATTTGTAGCGAAAGCACAGCAATCATAAAACTAATTAAAAGAGTTAAAAACTTATTGAAACTCTGCGTGCTGCTTATTTCATGAAACTTCGGTGTTTCTTAAAAGTTAATTTTTCCTTCATAAGAAATGAAGTAAATTTTAAATATAAGTTTATATGTAAAAATATATTAATATTATGTCAATCAATTCTAAGAGATTTAGTTTTCCAGTCAAATAATAATTCAATGCAGATTTTTTAAGTTTTACATATATCCCGTATTTGGGTAATGAATAAATAAAATCGTTAAAATGTGATCAACATTATATGCAATTCCATCTTATTCTGTTATATGTTCGATATTTATAATTCCATGCTATATTAATTCGTGATTCGTTTCAATCTGATAGAGTTCGTAGAAATATTTTCTTTAAAACTGCTTAAGATGTCTCGTTATTATTTCGTGTTATTAATAAAATATTGAAAAAACCCATCCCGCATCATATTGCTTCAATATAAAGATTGTTGTTGTTCTTCGTAACTATATATTATTCAAAACGGATACAAAAGTACAAATTTACTATCGGGTTCGAAAATTATTGCACAGGAGGATAACACACCTCATAGAAACATGCATCAGTACTACGCAATAGTAGAAATAAAACACTTAAGATTACTTCAATGCATCAGTTAATATATTTTACAGCTTAATACGTTGCGAAACAAATACAAACTTATAAATTTACCACAATTTAATTCGAAAATTATTTTTTCACAGAAACATAACACGCCTCATAGAAACGTGCATCGGTACTATACATACAATAGAAGCAATAAACCACTTAAGATTGCTTCAATTCATCAGTTAATATATTTTACAGCTTAATACGTTGCGAAACAAATACAAACTTATAAATTTACCATAATTTAATTCGAAAATTATTTTTGCACAGAAACATAAGACACCTCATAGAAACGTGCATCAGTACTATACAATAGTAGAAATAAACCACTTAAGATTGCTACAATTCATCAGTTAATATATTTTACAGCTTAATACGTTGCGAAACAAATACAAACTTATAAACTTACCATAATTTAATTCGAAAATTATTTTTGCACAGAAACATAACACACCTCATAGAAACGTGCATCAGTACTATACGTACAATAGTAGAAATAAACCACTTAAGATTGCTTCACTTTAACAGTTAATATATTTTACAGCTGAATATGTTGCGAAACAAACTTATAGAAATTATAAATTTACCATAACTGAATTCGAAAATTATTTTTATAATTAAAATTGACAAATATAAATCAACACAAAATATTCAAAGGAATTATTGAACTGAGCCGTATCTCTCACATTATTATTATTTTTTATATTAAGAGCTGATGGTCTTCTCCTAAAGTAAGTTACTTTTCTTGTATTACCAAACCTAAAAATAATTCGTAGTCTCTTGGGATCTCTCGTTTATCTTATTTGACATCTGTATTGACTTCCAGCTCGTACCATTTGCTATATTTCCGAAAGAACTTTTATTTTATCTGCGATATCTGTTAGTAATAAGGCTGATCTCTAATGGAGAAAGAGGAAACTGTCTGCCGGGGATGGCATTGAAAAATGAAAATGCGTATACGAGTGCTGAATCATTTATCATTGTCTTGAACACTGCGAGTATGTTTCTTCTGCGTAACAAACACTTTTTCCTGGCTATTTTCATTTGTAATCATGAGAATAAATATTGTATGCATTCATATATAATACCATAAACGAATCCTATAAATAATCGAAATGTGAAATCACAGATTTTAGGAGTGATGAGTTCTCAAATACAGGGTTCACACTTAAATAAGGGCCATCCCCCATTAATATCAGAACGCCTACAGCTTTAGTCATGAAAGTAGTGACTAGGTAGAGTAAAACGTCTGTGCGCTATGCGATGAGACAACTTACAACGTCACCTGGTGGCAAACTTCGGAGTTAGCGTTCCTATCTCGAAACCGGTGCAAAATAGGGGTAAATGTCAATTATAAAGTTGTAGAGCTTTATCGATTTAGTACAAAAAGACAAATTGTGCACATTAATACTAAGAACAGAACGCTTAAAGTGCACATTTTATTATTCGCGATTACCGTAACTGTGCCGTCAAAAGATACCTATAACGGGATAAAAAGAGGAAACAAAATTAGCTATCACAAAAGATACCTATATTCCCGGTGTTCAAACTACTCTCCGTCATCTACAATACAGATTTGAGACATTATTTAAATTTCACTTTGCACACGTTTTAACATATAGGTGGCGCGCTAGCACAAACAACAGTAATACGTCATCGAAAGTCCTGCAATGTTGTTGGGAAGGTCCATACACCTGCTGTTTGAGTTATTCCCACAGGAAAAGTATAATGGGGTCAATTTTTTCTCCAAAAAATAACATTTTCTCCTCTTGTTCATGTCTTGTGTTGTCACAATTTTGGAAAAAGCGAACAAACAAATGTGCATTTTAAGCGTTCTGTTCTTCGTATTAATGTGCACAATGTGTCTTTTTGTACTAAATTGATACAATTTTGTATTTGACATTTTTCCTCTATTTTGTACCGTTTTCGAGATAGGAACGCTAACTCCGAAGTTTGCCATCAGATGGCGTTGTAATTTGTCTCATCGCATAGCGCATACACGTTTTACTATACCTAGACACTACTTTCATGACTAAAGCTGCCGCCCTTCTGAAGTGGGGGTGGCCCTTATTTAAGTGAGAACCCTGTATATTTGCCTGGTTAAGAAAGACTAACTGAACCTGAATCCTATTAAATTCATTTCATAATACTGAAATAAAGGTTACTTATGCTAAAACAAAAATATTTGTCTCAATTATCTAAAAAGCCATTGCTCAAATAAAAAAATAATATTTTATTGCTAATATTTAAGGAAGAAATACCACATATTTTCACACACAGTTATAAAATAGCAGATCTCGGTGAAGTCAAAGCAAAGTACATCTAATGTTTATTGCCTCTAAACTTTCTTGGGAAGAAATTAAGCAAGGAATTATCAGTCCAAGGTATAATCCATGGAACAAGAAAGGTATCAATCCAATACCTTTTATCACAATCCCGGTAAGTCACCCGATACATTAACCCATTGATTTCACGCGTTTAGACAATTGAAAAGAGAAATGAATAATCGTAGACCTTGAACTAAGGAAAGTTATGGAAGAAGAATGGAAAAAACTGACTAAGGAAAGTTATGGAAGAAGAATAAAAAAAAACTGACTAAGGGGGGAAAGTTTTGGAAGAAGAATGAAAAAAACTGACTAAGCAAAGTTATGGAAGAAGAATGAAAAAACTCACTAAGGAAAGTTACGGAAGAAGAATGAAAAAACTCACTAAGGAAAGTTATGGAAGAAGAATGAAAAAACTGACTAAGGAAAGTTATGGAAGAAGAATGAAAAAACTGACTAAGGAAAGTTATAGAAGAAGAATGAAAAAACTATCGATATTAATTTTACAGAAATCATTATTATCAGGGGAATTCTGATGTAGATTGACGATTCAGATGAACAAGATGAGCAATCAAAATGAACTTGAGGTAAAATAACTTTATGAAAAACCCGTTTTATCTTGTGTCAAAATTTTTTAAAAAACGTACGAATAGCCTTTGTATATTGATTCATTGTATTAAAATAATAGTAGATTATCCAGAAAAATTCACAAAAGCGTACTTAAAAGCAGCTTTACTAGCTTTTGTTTCAACCAAAGCAATCAACAAATGAAAATCTTGCAAAAAATTGTTTTATTCAGTTTTTATACGACTTGAAAAGACGCCTTTCTTGAACCACTTTATAGATCTGCAAGTTTTTGACAATTTATGCTTTTAAGTACCACTTCCATTCATATATTGTTTATCTTAGTAGTTGTAAAAGAGAATATGCCACCCTTTATAAACTCATAAATGAAGAAAGGGGCTCTAAGAAAAAGTTGGATGTTTATGAAAATTACCTCTTCAGTTTTTACGGATCTCTTGTAGCACAAAGATATTGTATAGCATTTTTACTATAGTAATTTGGGCTACTTCAGACTATTCAAAAGAAAGCCGAAGAAGGAATATTTGAATGAAGGCTGCTTTTTGCATTTTGTAGATTTACTGTTAGCTACTTCAGGACTTTTCTAAATGTTTTTGTTTTTTTATTTAACTTGCATTTCTTCTTCTTTTATTTATTTATTTTTTGCTTTTTTTAAACTTTTTCCGACAGATTTTGCTTAGTTGGTATCTGCGATTTTATGTTTGCGATCACCAATTTTATTTGCTTTTGTTTTCATAAGCTTCACATTCAATTTATTTGCTGCACAAAAGTACCAATTAAGAAAAAGAAGAAAAGAGCTACAAAACTCTCAGGAAAACATCTTATCTTTTTATACTTTTTACAGAAAATGAATGTAAAATAGCTCCTCGGTTTTTCCTATCACTTAATACAAAACATTGATTTCAGATAATTCAGTAACAGAACGCCTGTACTACTTCTAAAATATTGCATAATTTTAATTTCAGAAAATAAAATGGATGCAGGTATGCAGTTAAAAAATAGGTAACATTTAGTCACTTATCAAGCAACACCACCTACCTCAATTTTTTTTTTAATTTCAAAGAGAAAAAACTGAATTTTTCGCAACCAATAAACGAATGTTTCTGATTTTTTTTCTGATCTATGCTAGGAGCATGTGGTCTTATGTTCATATCAGATTTTAAAAAGATGATGTGTTCTTCCTCTTTGAAATTTCAAAAAATTGAGATAGGTGGTGTTGCTGTTAAGCGAAGATTTTCAGGTACACTGAAGAGCCAGAAAAACTGGTACACCTGTCTAATTTCGTGTAGGGCCCCCACGCACACACAGAAGTGCCGCAACACGATGTGGCATGGACTCGACTGATGTCTGAAGGTGTCTTGGAGGCAATTCACACCATTCATCCTTCAGGACAATCCACAAATCCATAGGAGTGCGAGGTGGCGGAGATCTATTCTCAACAGCATGTAGCAAGGCATCCCGGATATCTTCAATAATGTTCATCTCTGGGGATTTAGGCGGCCAATGGAAGTGTCTAAAGTCAGAAGAGTGTTCCTGGAGCCACTTGGTAGCAACTCTCGACGCGTGGGGTGTCGTATTGTCCTGCTGGAATTGTCCCAATCCGTCGGAATGCACAATGGACATGAATGAGTGTAGGTGATCGGGCAGGATGCTTAAGTACCTGTCAGAGTTGTCTCTAGACGTATCAGGGGTCCCATATCACGCCAACTGCACACGTCCCATATCATCACAGAGGCTCCACCAGATTGAACAGTCCCCTATTGACCAACAGGGTCTATGGATTAATGATGTCGTCTCCATACTCGTACACGTGCATCCGTCCGATACAATTGGAAACGGGACTCGTCAGACCAGGCAACGAGTTTCCAGTCATCAACAGTCCAATGGTAGTGTTGTCGGGCCCAGGAGAGGAGTAAAGCTTTGTGCCGTGCAGTCAGCAACGGTACACGAGTGGGCCTTCGGCTCTGAGAGCCCATATTAATGACGGTCTGTTGAATAGTTCGCACGCCGACACTTGTAGATGCCCCATCATTGAAATCCGCGGCAATATGAGGAAGTGTTGCACGTCTATCTCGTTTAAGGATTCGCGTCTGACGTCAATGGTCCAGTTCTTTCAAGGTCTTTTTCCGGCCGCACCGATGGTGGAAATTTGATGTTTTACTGGATACCCGATATTCACGGTACACTCGTGAAATGGTTGTACGCGAAAACCCAAATTTCGTCGCTACTTCGGAGATGTTATGTCCCATCTCTTGTGCGCCGATTATAACGCCGCTTTCAAAATCACTTAAATCTTGATAATCTGCCATTGCAGCAGCAGGAACCGATCTAATACATTTATCAGACATCTGTTGTCTTATATAGGCGTTGCCGAGGGCATCGGGTTACCATGATTGGTTGTATATCTCTGTTATTTGCAAACGCATGCCTGTACCAGTTTTTCTGGCTCTTCAGTGTATTTCTGTTTTCACAGAAAACTACAGAAAACATTTTGCTGCCATTTTTCAAAATTAATTGATGCATTCTGTGTAGTCTGTTGTGAAGCAATTAAAGCTGTCCCGATTTTAAGCAATATCGCACTTAGGAGCAGTTTTTCATTAGTAATCTGAAGCTCATGTACTAAAGTTCAAATGCGTGTATGGATTAAATTTACTGAAACATTAAGCTAAATTATCTATCGATTCAATAGGTAACCTTCATTAAAAAATTATTTACGAGAAATTTACTTTTCAAAATAGCATAGTTTCTATTTTCAGTTGAATAAGATGACATCACTATTTTAACTGCTACATATTTTTTGTAAGTTGTTTCATTAATGGCTAACGAGTAACGCTAACGAGTAACGCGTTAAATACATTGAAAAGGAGCAGGAAATAGAAATATTATCGGAACAAATTAATTTTCTGTAAATAGCGAAGTTGCAATTAAACGAAATGTCATACAATCAACTGAAAGTGCTTCGTTTGGAAAATATTGTAAAATATCGCTTTTAAGAATTACAAGCATTATCCCAAACAACTGCGAATGGAAGTCATTATAAAAACACAAAAGTGTTTGATAAAAATAAATAAACACTGCTTCGATACAGCTGCATTTTTTCAAACGGCTGGCTTCGATTCGAACTCTGAAATAAAGAGAGGGAAATTAATGAGTCACATAATTAAAATAAGTTTAGCTGCAGTACTACTTTTGTCCTGAAGTTACTTGGTTTTATTATAAAGACTACGATGTAGAAAGGGGAAAATATTATTAAGATATCTTTAATTGCTTTTATACTGCGCTGAATTGATTTTGTGAAACAAAGACTGACAATTAAAACTATTCGCGTCTTTTTATGATAAGAGAAGGAATTAAATGAGCATTTTGATCTTTCTTTGAATGCTAGATCTTTTTAATACTCTACTTCCCTTGGCATGCATTAATCTTATTCTTTGAGCATTTTGATCTTTCTTTGAATGCATAATCTTTTTACTTTCTCGTATACGAAATATACAAAGAGAAAGTATTGTAATCGTCAAAAAATTCGAACTCGAGATTATGACGAAATCTCCACGTGTTGGACCTCCCTGAATCCGAAAAACAAAATTTTGAATTATGTCTGTCTGTGTGTCTGTATGTCTGTGAACACGATAACTCGAAAACTATGAGAGCTACGGAGATGAAATTTGGTATGTGGTCTTTAAACATAATTTGTAGGTTTCTGTCAGATTTTGGACAAAATCCGTCAACGGGAAGTCTGACTGTATGTACGAAGTCATGCGAACACTATAACTTAAAAACGTGAATAGCTAGATGGATAAAATTTAGTACACAGTTTTATCGTCATGAATGTAGGTCCGTATAAAAGTTTGGGCCAAATCCGTGTAAGGGTTGACTGTCTGTCGGCCTGTATAATTTACCCTTGAAATCCGCTATCTCCACGCGCATGCGTACGGAAGTAATCGTCTGTGCTCGCGAAAAGAGCGAATTACGTCAGTTTGTCCTTGAGACGGCAAGAGTGAAACCTAGCACTGTGCGATAGATGCGTTTTAATCGGTACGCACCTCTTTGAATTCTTTACCTAGATATTTTTCAATCACTATAATGAAAAACCTTCTGATAGTCATTGGATTCTGGATAACAGTAGGTTCGAATTTTTTTAGCCACGCGGGGGAAGGGGAAACGGCACCTTTTGGGGGAAGTATACGAGAAAGTTTAGGGGAGAACACTCCCACTGGTTTAATACTCTACTTCCCTTGACATGCATTAATCTTATTCTTTGAGC
Source organism: Araneus ventricosus (assembly GCA_013235015.1). Taxonomy (NCBI): domain Eukaryota; kingdom Metazoa; phylum Arthropoda; class Arachnida; order Araneae; family Araneidae; genus Araneus; species Araneus ventricosus. Next base: position 657,314 of record BGPR01000282.1, read on the forward strand.
ATTTTGATCTTTCTTTGAATGCATAATCTTTTTTAATACTCTACTTACCTTGGCATGCATTGACCTTATTCTTTGAGCATTTTGATTTTCCTTTGAATGCATTTTTTTTTAATACT